>PVHY01029814.1:0-13940 GCA_004024945.1 Uropsilus gracilis
TGTTCCCCACACCGGGGCTCCCTGGACGGGGGCTCCCTGGACGGGGCGCAATGAGAGCCAGTCTTGTGCCTGCAGGCTGACTGTGTGCTTGCAGGTTGACTGTGTGCCTGCAGGCTGACTATGTGCCGGAGCTGTGTGCTGCCCCTTCTGCATGTTCCCCACACCGGGGCTCCCTGGACGGGGGCTCCCTGGATGGGGTGCAATGAGAGCCGGCCTTGTGCCTGCAGGCTGACTGTGTGCCTGCAGGCTGACTGTGTGCTTGCAGGCTGACTGTGTGCCTGCAGGCTGACTATGTGCCGGAGCTGTGTGCTGCCCCTTCTGCATGTTCCCCACACCGGGGCTCCCTGGACGGGGGCTCCCTGGACGGGGCGCAATGAGAGCCGGTCTTGTGCCTGCAGGCTGACTGTGTGCTTGCAGGCTGACTGTGTGCCTGCAGGCTGACTATGTGCCGGAGCTGCGTGCTGCCCCTTCTGCATGTTCCCCACTGGTCGTCATCGGGTTCCATGCAGTGAATCACCCAGTTTTCATGCCGTAGGGGAGGAGGCTCAGATCGGTCAAGTGCCTGGCCCGAAGTCACACAGCCAGTCAGGACGAGTCACTTGCAGTGTCCGCTGTGACCCTGCCATGTGGGGGGGGCATGACTCTCCCGCTGCTCCCCGCTGCTCCTCGCTGCTGACATCAACCCCCCACGGGTCCCTGGTGTTCAGGCTTCTTCTTGCTTCTGTGCTTTTGCACAAGATCTCCCTTTGTCCCCTGACTCCGCGCCCTGCCCCCAGGCCTCCCCCTGCCTCGGTCCACTTCTCCCCTGTCCTCAGGTTTCACGGCCGAATCTATACAGCAGCCCGGAGAAGATGCTCTTGAAGCCCGCCGCTGCCTCCTCTGTGGGAGGAGGCGGGTGTTGCCCCAGCACCCCGCCGTCTGGGACCTATTATTGTTCCCAGCATCGTGGTGGGAGCTGCGGGGCGCCAGGTTCCAGCTGAGATCCCACCTGCATGGAGACCAGGCTGCCCCGGGCCCCCGGGACCCGCCTCCCTCGCTCCAGGCTGCGTCAGTCGCCAGAGACTGTGTAGCCAGGTCCCGGGCACAGCCTGCAAGGAGACTCCTGCAGATGACCAGTGCCTTCCCAGTGACCTCCAGGCCGTACCCACCACCTCATCACAGGGTCTGTCCTCACCTCTTGCTTCCATCTCTATTCTCTGCCTGTCACGGTCTCTCCCCATCTCTGTCTCTCTCAGTTGCTGTCTCTCTCTCTGTGTCTGTCTCTATGTGTCTCTGTCTCTGTCTCTGTGTCTCTATTTCTCTCTGTCGCTGTCTCTCTCCATCTCTGTCTTTCTCTGTGTCTCTGTCTGTCTCTGTCTCTGTGTCTGTCTCTCTGTGTCTGTCTCTGTCTCTCTCTGTGTGTATCTCTCTGTCTCTCTCTTTCAGTCACTGTCTCTGTGTCTTTGTCTCTGTCTGTTTCTGTTACTGTTTCTGTGTCTCTGTCTCTCTCCATCTCTGTTGTTGTCTCTGTGTCTCTGTCTCTCTGTCACTGTTTCTGTCGCTGTCTCTCTGTCGCTATCTCTCTCTGTCGCTGTCTCTCTCTGTCTCTGTCTCTCTATGTCTCTGTCTCTGTCTCTGTGTCTGTGTCTGTCCCCCTCTGTATCTGTTTGTCTCTCTCTCTGTCTCTGTGTCTGTCTCTCTCTGTCTCTCTCTGTGTTTCTGTCTCTCTGTTGCTGTCGCTCTGTGTCTGTCTCTGTCTCTATGTCTCACTCTCTCTGTCTTTTTGTGTCTCTGTCTCTCTCTGTTTCTGTGTCTGTTTCTCTTTCTCTGTCTCTGTTGCTGTCTCTCTCTGTCTCTGTCTCTCTGTGGCTATCTCTGTCTCTGTCTCTCTATGTCTCTGTCTCTGTCTCTGTGTCTGTGTCTGTCCCCCTCTGTATCTGTTTGTCTCTCTCTCTCTGTCTCTGTGTCTGTCTCTCTCTGTCTCTCTCTGTGTCTCTGTCTCTGTTTCTGTGTCTCTGTGTGTCTCTGTCTCTCTGTCTCTGTCTCTCGCCACGTCTCGGCCTCGGTGGCCCTCTCTGCGCTCCCTCCAGCCCCTCTCACCATTGCAGCCTCTGGGCCCAGGCTGCTCCCGGGAACTCTGCGCTGGGAGACGGCCGACCTTCCCGCAGTGCCAGGCTCCTGGGCCGGGCTGGCAGATGCAGAGGAGCAGCGGCCAGCAGGCGTGAGCCCCCCGCCCAAGCAGGTGTGGAGGGCCGCCCGGAGCTGCAGCCGGCTCCGCCCAGCACATTTGCCACGAAGCCTCGGGAAGGAAGACTGAGAAGATATTGCTCGCGTGGGCTGGAGCGGGATCTCCGCAGACGTTCGACACTGGCCGCGTGGCTCTGGATCAATGGCCGGTTTTACGCCTCTGACCTGAAACGCGCCGCGCGTTGGTCAAGCACAGACGCGGCCGTGTCCACGGCCTCTGGCCGCCTCCTCGGGCACCCGGCCACACGCTCCTGCCCCCGTCCTTCTCTGCCGGAAGACGGCGGCAGATAACTCCAAGCTGCCTGGGGAGCAACGTGGGCAGTGTCTACGTGCTGTGGGCCAGACGGACTCGCAGGCCAGGTGGGTGGACACTCCACGGTGGGACTAGGCTTGGAGGCCGGTGTGGCCCGGTAGGCGCTGGGCAGAGCAGCGTGCCCAGCCTCCTGGAGGAGCCCTGTGGGAGGCGTCAGTCTGGAGAAGAGAAATATGGCTCCCGCATCCTCGATTGAATGGGTGTCTGGGCGCAGCTGGGTTGGGTGTGGGGGGTCAGATCGTGTCCAGAGCACTTCTGTCCATGCACGCGTGTGGGTGCAGGTGCACGCACTCAAACACATGCGCACACACCTGTTTGGGAGCAAACGGAGCAGAAACAGAGGAGTGTCTCGAGACCAGTTGCTCTCTGGACTCTGTACCTGGAACCAGTACCTGGACTCTGTACCTGGACCCAGTACCTTTGCCTCAGTTTCTGCGTGCAGAAGAGAGGGGTAACGACACTTAATGAAAATACTATCTGCACCCCAGGGTCTTGGGGAGACGCAGGGGCCAGCCAGGTACAGCTTAGCAGGCATTCTGCAAGTGTCAACCGTCTCCGCAGCTCGTGGGAACGCAACAGCGAGCGAGGTGATGGTTGCGTCTCTACCCACACAGACCCAAGCATGGCCAGACCCCCCCCACCCATCATCCCAGCCCTGTTCAGGACGGGGAGCCGGTGCCAGCCCCCTGAGACCACATCCCCACCTGATGTACCAGCTGCCCTCTGACACCCCAACTCATCTCAGACGCTACCCCACCAGGGTCAGAGCGGAGAACCCCAACAGCGAGCCTACGGCTGTCCGTGCCCTGGCTCCCGTCACCCCCATGGGGACCATCTCCCTTCTCTCCGCGCCCTTTGTCTCCAGGTCCGGTCCGTGTGCCGGGCAGAGTCGTACGAAGTTCTCTCCCGTCACTCCATGGCGGGATAAGAAGGCTAATCTGTTTTGACACGCTATCTAAACGGCGCTCAGATCAGCCCACGGAAGAAGTCACCCATAAGTCATGTCTTTTATACACACGTACGGGCGCGCACAAGGGAAAGAGTTATATCGGCTGTGAGAGGCTGAATAATAATGGCCGTGATTATGGCGAATTCAGTGTCTCCACATTCACTCCACATATCAAATCCTCTTTCAATGAGGCCAGCTCCATCAGCTGTCAGATTCTATTAAATATATCCCTCAGACCTACTGACCAGCTGACAGGGGAGAAACTCCACACCATCCACCCACCATTAGCATCATAACATGTGAAATCAGCTGGAAGGAACGATAACAGAACTGAACACAGAAGAGATGAAAATCTGGCGTGCCCTTGTGCGCTCCTAAATAGAAACCCGCGCGTCACAAACCCACCCAGAAAATACGGAGGTGGAAAAGAAACAACCAAACAAAAACAAAGACCCCCCTGTTGTGCGCACCCCAACCTAGAACATCCTGCCACCTTTTGTTCACGCGAGATTTGCATAAATGTCTCATGAGGTTAATACGATGCATAAACCCCCACGTTTACGAGGCAACATCTGCGCCGTTTTCCCAGATACTGCAGCGTTCCTCCCGAGTCCGTGAAATATAACCTGTCACCAGGTTGGGGTGGCTAAACCCGCGTGCGCGGCCTGTGATCAGAGCTGACACCTCGACAAATGCGCCGTGGCCACCAGGATCTCCTCCTAGCCAAGGGCAGCCGTGGCTGGCACCCCAAAAGGTGGAAAGGGTTCCTGGGAGATGGAGCGCTGAATGCATCCTGTGTGTGCAGGCCCAAGTCCACGCCGATATTGGTTCCATATGGGGCTCTTTAAAGCAAAACACAAAAAAGTTATGAGACCAATAATTTTTAATGAAACTTGGCCTCGCTCGCAAGCTGGTCCCCCAGATGAAACGGCGGCGAGGCTGGAGCATGACTTTTCCTCTTCCTGGCAGGGATGAAAGAGCGTCCTCTCCATTAAGGACGACCCTAATGGAGATGTGTTTCGTATTATCAATTTTACGCAGGCAGGGATTTATGCGGTGTCTCTTTCGCCACATGTCTCCGAGGAAGCCCTTTCTTCTTGGGGTACGCTCGGGCCATCTTGGAAGTGGGGGCCTTCGAATGCTGCCATGGAGCTGGCTTTTTGGTGAAGCTCTGGGTCGGGTGTAGGGCTAGTCGGCTGGGGACCCCATGACGAAATAGGTACTGGTGGCTGAGAGAGCGGTCATCTGGCCCTTGTGGTCCGGAGGCTGGAAGTCTAAGCTCAAGGGGGAAGTTGATGGTTTGACCCTCCTGTTGAGGGCCCACTTTCTGGCTTCCAGGGGGCTCCTCCTCAAAGGTCTCCCCCACTTTCTGAAAGTGTTGGTGACATGGCCTGGCTTCCCTGGAAGGCTTGCATTAGCCGTGGTCTTGCTGATGGGAGGGTGCTCTGACCACAAAGACAAAGTGATGACGGCATTGGCTGCCTGTTCTGTGGGTCTCTTAGAGGCACTATGTACCCCGAGTGGAGAGAGAGGCCCCCAAACTCCTTCCTCAGGGACTGCTTCGCACAGGCTGTGTGTTTATGCAGCAACGCTGCTTTAGTGGACGCTGGAGTCGCTGTAGGTTTTAAGGATGATTTGGTTTGATTCGGTTGGTTATTTTGGGGGGGGTCTGGGGCTGCTCAGACCTTTTCCCACATAAACTAAGGATGTCGCTCCATTGCTTCCTGCCACTCCAGCCTCCGAAAGCTTGCACAGGAGCCCTCTGCTCTCTTCCTGCTGAGGACACCTGTGGTCACAGCAGCAGGGGGGAGAGAGGAAGCAGTGTCTGATCGAGGTGCTCATCCCATCCCAGGGACACCACCATTACGGCTTCCCTAAACCTAATGAATCAGCCCCTCAGAGCCCAGACTCGATGGCATCATGTTGGGGTCAGGGCAGGGTCCCAGCACATGAATCTGGTGGGCGGGGGTGTGTGTATATGTGCGTGTGTGTGTGTGTGAAAGAGAGAGAGAGAGAGAGAGAGAGAGAGAGAAAGAGAGAGAAAGAGAGAGATTCTCCTCAGGAGGAAAGAGAGAGGAAGAGAAAGAGAGATTTTCCTCAGAGAGAAAGAGAGTCTCCTCAGGAGGAAAGAGAGAGGAAGAAAAAGAGAGAGAGTCTCCTCAGGAAGAGAGAGAGAAAGAGAGGTATTTTCCTCTGAGAGAGAGATTCTCCTCAGGAAGAGAGAGGGAGGGAAAGAGAGAGATATTTTCCTCAGAGAGAAAGAGAGATTCTCCTCAGGAGGAAAGAGAGAGGAAGAGAAAGAATCTCCTCAGGAAGAGAGAGAGAGAAAGAGAGGTATTTTCCTCTGACAGAGAGATTCTCCTCAGGAAGAGAGAGAGAGGGAAAGAGATATATTTTCCTCAGAGAGAAAGAGAGATTCTCCTCAGGAGGAAAGAGAGGAAGAGAGAGAGAGTCTCCTCAGGAAGAGAGAGAGAGAGAGAGGTATTTTCCTCTGAGAGATTCTCCTCAGGAGAGAGAGAGAGGGAAAGAGAGAGATATATTTTCCTCAGAGAGAAAGAGAGATTCTCCTCAGGAGGAAAGAGAGGAAGAGAGAGATTCTCCTCAGGAAGAGAGAAAGGGAGAGAAAGAGAGGTATTCTCTGAGAGAGAGAGAGAAATTCTCTTCAAGGAGAGAGATTCTCAGGGAGAGAGATTCTTCTCAGGGTGGGCAGAGAGAGAGAGAGAGAGAGAGAGAGAGAAATTCTCCTCAGGGGGAGAGCGAGAGAGTGAGAGAGAGAATTCAGACCCTAATCGAGCTATTGAAAACTTTTGTCTCCCTAAAACTTTGGGGCGCTCTTGGGTGCAGAGTTCAGAAAACGATGCTCCTCTTTCCCTCTCTCCCCCTCTCCCCCAACACTTCCCCACCTCGTGGGATCCTGAGCCTCAGCACACGGCCATTCTGAACCAGCTTCCTCTGTTGTGGGGCTCCCCTGTGCATGTTGGGGGGTCTCACAGCATCCCTGGCCTCTGTCCATCGCACCCCTCCCCTCACTGCGACCTCCAGCGACGCCTTAGGACACTGCCCCAGCGTCCCTCGCGGCCAGCGCTGCTCGGGGAACCGCAATGGTTTCAGGGACTTCCAGTTCGCAGACACCTGTGCCTTCTGCATCTGGGCATGCCCCGTGGGACGCTCTGCTAGGTCTCAGCGGCGACTAGCTTAGCGCATCCTCTACCTCGCATGGAATCAGGCAGCTGGCACCGAGCAGCTCTGAGACACAGTGGCAGGACGCTAGCCGTGAGATGGGGCACGGGCTGAAGGGGTCACAGGGACCCCCCTGGCTTCCGGCTGGAGCCACAGGCCCTAAGAACCCCTGTCCTATCTTCACAGGCGACAGTTAGGGGAGGGGGCTCCCGGGGACTCCCTTGTCACTGCTTCCCACATCACGCTCTCATCGTCACTCACTCTCTGGCCGCTGCGTGAGTGAGGAAGCTGGCCAGTTTGTACGTCTGCTTCTGTCTCTATCCACCAGGAGCTCGCTTCCTGCTGAGAGCAGAGGCCTGGCTTGTCTTATGGGCGGCGGGGGACGAAGCCAGGCTATGAAGGATGAGCACTGAGGTTTGCCGCTTACCAGCTCCGCTGAGCGGGGACCGTGGCTTAACTTCACTAAAGCGCAGTCTCCCCCCCTGTGAAATAAAATCCATAAATAAATGTACAGTTAGTTTCTATCCGGTCAGGTGGACCAGCTCACTCTCATCCTGTAGTATGTGCTCAATGAACACAAGTCACCACTGATGACCACCATGGACAAGAGCAAACCCCAGAAACAGTAAAGTGAGCGAATGAATGGACGACCCCATCGTCCCCCACCCCCCGCGTCTGTATTTGATTCTAAATTCTTCCTGTTGAAATTGAATGGTGTGCTGCCCCCCTGAACCCCCTTTTCTGTTTCCCTGTAGTCAGAAAGCAAAGGTTTGCTTCCAAGCAAGGGGTCACAGCCATCAAATACAGATAAAAGCTCCAGCCTGGGAAACTATAGACTTGCGTTAGGACGGCATTGTTCTCAGAATCTCACCTGGGAGGCGACCCACACACCCTTCCTTTCCTCGTGGGTGCCCCCCCCCTCCTGGGCCAGGGCCGGGCTGGCGGGTGTGAAGCAGGAGAAAGAGCAGTTCTGAGTGCCTTCCACCCCAGCCGGGCCTCCGCCCGTGGCCAGCCGAGCTGCGAGAACCCGTGTGAGAGATGTGCTCCATCAGAGACGGGAAAGAGATGCAGTTAGGTCGCGTCTAATGAATTCCGAAGAAAACAAAGAATTGAAGCAGAGCGACTCTGGGGATGAGCAGAGCCCTGAGCCTCTTGGGTCATCTGAGCTGCCCCGGAGAAGCCGCATAGCTGATCAAACATTTGCGGGATCATGGGAGGCCCCCGGCCCCTGAGAACGCTGGCGAGGAAGCAGGAAGAGCGAGGAGGCCGGCGAACACAGTCCGACTTTCATGCAATAAATTACATGCTCCTCTCGGCTTCCACCGGCATCGATAATATCAACTTTTGGACAAACGGGGCCCTCCGGGGAACGGGTTCTGAGACCGACTCCTAATCTTCTCGCTTTGAAGTATCCAAGGGCTTAAAGGCATGTGTCAATATCTGGGCCTCTGGTCTTCGTGGGAGGGGGTGTGAAAGGGTCTTGCTGTGTCAGGGAGCGAGACCACCAGCAGCCACAAGCCCCCTCTCCCCACCGGCTGATTTTCCGCAGCCGGCCTCTCTGGCTCCCGAGACAGCCCCTGCCAACACCGGAGTGAGGTGTGCCAACGGAGTGAGACATCAGCACCCTCCCAGGGGGGGATCCTGGGAGGGTCCTGATGTCTGGACGGAGTCATCGTCACATGCCTCCAACTCTCACGCTCAAGGCAAGGGGCTTCGCTCCGAGAATTAAAGCAGAGGAGGCCTGGCACGTGGAAATCCCTCCAAATTCCGAGAGCAGACCAGGGAAGGCCAGTCGTCAATGCCTTTAAAAACTAACATGAGAAACGAATCTAGTGAGAGCTTTCCAGGTACGGTTCCCAAGAGTGTTGGTGGATGGGGGAACCAGTACCCTGCACGCCTCTCGCACCCCAACCCCATGCCAAGACACCCCGCAGACACTGTGTGTGCTTCACACCAGCCCCAGGGGATAAGTACTATTATTCTTGTTTCATTGGGTACAGAGCCTCGAGCCTTAACCCATCATGAGCTATTAAGTTTTTGTGGTCAAGCCAGTTTGTAAAACTCGGAGCTAACTACGATGAAGGGGGTTTGTTACTCCAGGAATCCTCAGCCTTTTCTTATCCACAGATCTACTAGAAATCTCCAAGAGGGGAAGAGAATATATAGTTTCCTGCGGAATGTGAAAGCAGGTAGAGAGATGGAGCTTCAGCTAAGAGGAACATCTCCTGTCTCTCCAGGCCCCTCTGGCACACGAGAGGGTGGGCCACAGCACGTCTCTCCCCTGTCACCCAGCTTTCTAACCTCTTTGGAATGTCCCAAGAGATATAGGACCTATTAGTCATGGCTGTTGCCCCCACAGGTAAATTCCCCTGTTAGCACGCATCCCCACATCCTCCCTGCTGCGTGTCACCTACGCTTTGTTCCTTCCTCATGACGTCATTGTGACATTTCCTGGCTGGGGTATACAAGGGGCTTCACAACTTCATTCAAGTTGGACCTGGCCATGCTTCCCAGGATCCCCGTTCCGTGGGCTAACCTCACAGATTGCTATCAATCTCTTCCATCTCAATTTCTTCTTCATTCCACACGCGACCCCTAACAGTTTCCCAGACATAGTTTATGGTGGAGTGCTTTTGTCCCCAGGGCCTCCACAAAGAACACCTAGAGAAGTCTTCTATAGGAACGGGAAGGCGGGACTTTCTGAAGGAGCTCTGAATCATCAACTGAGCATCAGACGCAACCCCACAAAGTGGAAGAACCTAAATGGCAATTTTTAGTAAATGAGCCACAATGCTCCCACTAACAACTTTCAAAACAGCAAATATCCGAACTTAAATCTTGATGGAAATCAAACTCAAAGCACATGGGACACCAAATCGTAGAAATACTCCGATAGAACTTTGACTTATGAAGGTTCTCAGCCCTCCTTAATTTTACCCTCTGAGCAATCTCTTAACCTCCATCATTTCCTTCCATGCTCAGGAAATATTCTGCCAGCATAACCTCTACACTCCTATCCTGAACAAGGCCAGCAAATGAAAACCTATAGACGAAATTTGAATGGCCACTTATTTTTATTAAGCTTTATTGGAAACATTCGTGCTGGCTCATTTATACGTCATCTTTGCTTTCCTACTGAAAAGCAGTGTTGAACAGTGTGACAAAGACTCTGTGGGCCCCAGTGTCTAAAGCATTGATCATCTGACACTTCACAGAAAAATTTTGCTAGAGCCTTGTATTTATGATGGTTGTAGAGCCTTGCTGCAATGCAGAACTTCTCCAGCAGGGGGTCACTCCTCAAAATAAAATGCCATGCATTCCATTGGAGGGAAGCTATTACTATGACTTTTTTTTTTTTTTTTTTGAGACTAGGTCTTGCTATTTTTGCCCGTGGAACCCCGGGCTCTTGTTGTCCAGGGTACCACAGACTCAAGCCATCCCCAGCCTCAGCTTCCCAGGTAGCTGGGATGACAGGTGCACGCCACCACACCCAGCTATTTTTGGGAACTAGGTCTCACTACAGGCCCCAGGCGGGACTCGAACCACAATCCCTAGCTCCTGCCACTTCATAGAGGCTGAAACTTACAGGCACGAGCCACCGTGTCCGGCCTATGACTTACACTTTAATTTGAGGAAATTACATGTGATATATTTTCTTTCATGAGAAGGAAAAGTGCATATATATTATCTCATTTGCAAAAATCTGGATAAGAGAGTATGACTCCTGCATGGGTGAGGATTAAAAAAAAAAAAAAAAAAAAAAAAACAGAATAAAAGAGGTGCTGTCATTTGACCGAGATAAACAGCATAGAATTTATATCGCAGCTCTCTCTGGCTTGGATGGATGCTGGTTCTTTTAAACTCGCTAGGAATGCAGGCTCTGGCTTTCCCTAGCTCTACCACAGACTATCTTTTGACTCGGGCAAATGAGTCATCTGTGTGACTTGATTTCCTCAACTGTGACAAAGGAAGAACAATAATACTTTCCTCACAGGGTTGCTATGAGGACTAAATGAATCAGCTCTTGTAAAATTCTAGGAATGATGCCTGTTCCATGAAAGGCATTGAGAAATTGCTTGGCATTGTTCGACGCAGAGGGACAGAGAAGGATGCGCGATAATCTCTCCGTGCGCAACTTGAACACGTGGGATCGTAGTTTCGCCTTTGTCTCACCTAGAGGGGACCTCTTAAGGGAAGGGGTATTGCGTCTCCTGGAACCCCAGGCGGCACCTTCCATCAACGTTCCCTGGCTAGTTGAGGCAGAGTTGGGGAAAGAAGTCCATCAGGAAAGTGACCTCTTGAACTCTTCAAGTCCCTGACAAAATGAGTAGACCTAGGAAGTGGCTGACTTTCGTTTCAGCCTTGAAGGCTGGATCTCTGTCTGATATCACCAAGCTTAGTGCCTTCAAACAGTCACCTAAAGTCTCTCAAGATGTTGCAGGTGTTTGAGTCCTAGGTGGACATCTGCTTAGCTCTTGTCTCTGGGCCTGGGTGCCCCATTCTTCAGGCACCGCTAAGATGGCTGTCTCCTGTGGCTGCTGGTGTTGGCAGGGAGGCTCTGCAAGGCTGTTGACCTTGGTCACCTCTGGTGGCCTCTGCATTTGTCTCTGGCTCCTCACAGTGTGGCCACTGGACTCAGTGGAAGGACATAGCCCTGTCTTCTCAGGTCTACACTCAGAAGCTTCAGAAGGACACTTTGGCTGCACCCCCCATCCACACACCACGGAGGCAGTCCAAGATCAAGGGGAGGAG
This sequence comes from Uropsilus gracilis, assembly GCA_004024945.1. Lineage (NCBI taxonomy): Eukaryota > Metazoa > Chordata > Mammalia > Eulipotyphla > Talpidae > Uropsilus > Uropsilus gracilis. Next base: position 11,421 of record PVHY01029814.1, read on the forward strand.
AGGTGCGAAGAACGTATGGACACCTTGACTCTACCATGAAGGTTCCCTGAGCTCCTCTTACCTTACCCGCAGCTGTCAGGCGGCAGCCAGCCTCCGCCCCCAGCAGGACGTGCCCGTGATTCTGTTTTGAGATGAGCCGCATCTGAACGCCCTGTTCAGCGAGACTTCATTCAGCGAGACTGGGGAAAGGGCTTTGACTCCCTCTCCTTGGCCTTTCAGCAACCTTCCTAAAGCAAAGGCCAGCTCGTTCTCACTTCTGCTCCTTCAGATCTTCCTGCTCCGCTCTTGAATAATTTCCACGCGCCCTTCATAGGTCAGTTTTCACCTCCTCCAGGAAGGACTCCCTGCTTTGCGCCCACTTCGCTGTCACAACACTGCCAGGCAATCCCCCATCCACCCTTCCTGTCCACCTTATCCATTCATCTCAGCCCCGAGTTCCCACTCAGAACTCGCTGCTCATCTGCACCGGACAGGCTCCTAGGCAGACAGAGACCGTGCCTCACTTTCCTGGATCTCCTCGGAGCCCCTGTGGTGTTTGGCCACCCACCAGTGCCCAATAGTGAGCTCTTCCCCCGACCGTTGTCCTCCCACGCTTAGACCGAGATATCAGGAGCGCAGGAAGTGGGAGTCTGGGGGCGGGGGAGGCCGGAAAGAGCCAGCAAGGGTGGCTGAATGCTAGCAGTGGGCACAGAGCGAGACGCTGAGAGCAAACAGCAGGTAAAGGAGACAGCCGGGGGAGGGAGGTCCTTCTGCCCCCCCCCGCCCCGACATGGAACACATGGTGATGCAATGGACCCTGAGACCCCGGTGAGTGTTTGATTCACGCCCAACCAAGCTCCCCGGCTCCGTGGCTGGGTGCAGAGACCCCGCGTGGGAGGGAGAGGAGGCCGGGAAGGCCGCGGCGCTGGGGATCCCTTGGAAACGGTTCTAGTGAGCAAAGGTGTGACTGTAAAGGCTGGTCCGTCGGGAAGAAAGCAGAGGGAACACAGCGCCTCCCACACCAAGCCTACGCCTTCCTGGGGACAGCTGGGACCTGGTCAGTCTGCCTGTCCCCCAGATACCCGCAAACCCCCAAGTCAAACGCCCCTGACGTGGGCGCTCTCTGGCAACCCAGGCAGTGGGAAGGGGCGTGTCCCCGCATGCTGGAAGTCCAGGCTGAGTCCTCCAGGGTCCAGGGCTCGGAGCAGTTCCCACGCTGCTGATGCGGGGGTACTGACCACACGGGAGCGCACACTCCGCTCATCGCCACAGTCATCGCACGGCCACGGGCGGTCAGCAGCGTCTGGTCCAGGCCCTCGCCTTCCTGCCCCCGAAGCCAATCTCCAAGGAGGAACCCTGTGTCGGCCATGACGCAGGACGCCGGGAGAGGCAGTCACGCTGGGCTCCAGAGCCACCCCCACCCCGCCCCAGGCCTCGGAGAGAGCAGGGCGTGGCCTGGACACAGCGATCTGGACACAGCGACCCTGGGCAGCCCATTCCCACCTGGGGGGCTTGATGGGCAGGGCCCCAAGCAGCCTGGTCACTCAGCATGGTGGCCACGGGCACGAGCCCTAGGGCAGAGGCCCTGCTCACAGCCCAGGCCCGGGAGGGCCTTCCGGATGCTGGCCTGAGGCCTCCCTCCCCAGAGCCCTCGACGGCGGCATCTCTGGTCTGAGCTGGGCGAGTCCAGCTCCCACATGACAGGCGGACGCCCCGGGCGCTGGGCCGCTGCGGGGCTTTGAGGAGGGTCAGCGGAGACCCCAGGCAGGGTGGAGTCGCCCTTCTGCAGGTGGAGGGAGAGGCCGGACGGCGGAGGGCCCCATGCCCGGCCTGCAGGCTCCCTCCCGGCGCACGCCGGGCGCGCTTATCAGCTGAGGAGTTCCGCACGCTGGGGTCTGGAGCGTGGTGGCGGGCGGCCCGGCCGTCTGGCCCGAACAGGCGAGTCTTTGTTCTTGGCTGACAGGGCCGCTGCTCCGGGACGGAGCATCCAGGCGTGCGCCATCGTGGGCTTTCTGGGACCTATGGAAACTGCATCTCCCGCCCCGGCCTTGGGAAAGTAGCTGGAAGACGAGTGTGATGTCAAAGGGGCAGCTGGAGTCATTTACATGGCTGGGAAGTTCTCTTCCAAAGCGCAGCCAGCTCAAGCCGATGAGTAGATCTCGGCACCATCAGCGTCTCGAGAGAGCGCTCAACTTTGCACATTCTGTTGGCCTCGCCTGATAGCTGCTCTCTAAAGACTGAAACCCTAAAGTCTTGGAGGAAGCCTTACAGGTCGTTTACCCCCTCAGCGACCCATTCGCCCACCACCCATTCATCCACCTACCCATCTACCCATCCATCCATCCATCCATTCATCCACCCATCCATGCATCCATCGACCCACCCATCCACCCACCCACCCGTCCACCACCCATCCATCCATTCACTCACCCACCCACCCAATCACCCATCCACCCATCCATCCATCCACCCACCCATGATCTATCCATCCACCCACCCATCCATCCATTACCCACCCACCACCAATCTACCCACCCACCC
>PVHY01029815.1:0-13934 GCA_004024945.1 Uropsilus gracilis
TTGACTTTCATATATTGATTCAACTTTGCATCCTATAACAAAATGTCACTTGGTAATTGTGTATAATCATTTTAAAATGTTGCTGAATTCACTTTTCTAGTATTTTGTTGAAGGTTTTTATGTAAATGCTCACAGGGGATATCGATGTACAGTTTCCTTCTATCTCTGTCTGGCTTTGGTATACGGACTATGCTGATTTCCAAGAATGAGTTTTAGGGTGTTTCATTTCATTCAATTTTTTGGAAAATTTGAACAGGATTGGAGTTAGTTGTTTAAATGTTTGGTAGAATTCTCTAGTGAGCCATGCAGTTCAAGGTTTTATTCTGTTGGGAGTTTTTTTCAATCTCCTAAATGTTACCTTACTCTTCTGTGTCTTCAAATCACTACGAAATATTCCCTAGAGAATTTCTTGCAGCACAGCTGTGGTAGTAACCAGCTATCTCAGCTTTTGTTTAACTGCCAGTGTTTTAATTCCTCCCTTACTTTTGAAGGATAAATTTTACCAGGTATAAGATGTTTGATTGACATTTTTTTCATTTATCATGTGAATATAGTGTCCTACTACCTCCTTGTATTCTTCTCTGTTTCCTGTAAAAAATCTGCTGATTTTGATTCCTACATAATGAGACACTTCTCTTGCTACTTTCAAGAATCTAAAGAGATTTTGTTAAACAGTATTTTGTTAAACACTGGATATTTCAACCTAATAATTTGATAACTCCAGAAATCATATTTTTCCACTTCCCCAGAGGTTGATTATTTCTCTTGCTTTTGTTTATTTTCTTTGTTGTTATTATAAGTTGTCTCTTGCTAAGGATTATCCTAAGGTACCATCTTTTCAGGTTTTTTTTCTGAGTTCTTCTCTAGATATGCATAGTCACTATAAAATTTTCCCTGTACAGGAAGTTGTTCTTTAATGCCTAAGTCTTTTATGTCTGACTTCCAAAAGAGAAAAATGAAGAGGAGGGGGGAAGGTACTAACCTTTAAAGACCCTGAATTTCACTTCAATATAAAAGGCAATGGGTTGTGATAAAGAAGGCAGGTGTAATAAAAATGGTGATTAGCCTCTTTGTACTTTTGTGACTAGGTACAGCAATCAGCAACCAAAGCACAGATCCCCAATATTTGAAGGATAAAGTTCTTTTTCCCCCACTTGGATCTTAGAGTCTCTGTGAGTGAGCAGCTCCCAACACATGCAACACAAGGCTTTTGCCCACAGGACCTGGTCATGCATGGGAGAGGGATAGTGCACTTTGCTAAAAGGTCAAAGTAAACAAAATTAATCACCATTTTTGGTAACCCTTTCAATGGAAGTTGCAAGCCATCAGTAGAGTCCATGATTCTAAAGTTGTTATTTATAGCAGATAGATTCTGCTAGAGGGCAAACAGATTCCCAATGCTTCCTACTCTCTCATCTGACCTTAATAATTTCTTCGTATGAACTTTTAAGGAAGAACTCATGTTTGTACTTAAAAGTAATTCATATTTCAGAACATTTTAAAATAGAAATGTTTAATTATTTTTCTAATTCTTCTGTCCTGTCAATTTCTACTACATTACTTGTGGTAGCTAGGGCAACAATGGGAATATCACTGGATGTTCAGTATACTTAGAGGAATAAGAGAGGATGAGAGAAGGTGAGAAAGAAGTATTGCAAAGCATATAGATGAGGAACTTTAGTTAGTAGATGCTACACACACTGTTACACTTGTTAACACTTGTTCATATTGCTTTCTGTAAGTGATATTTTTATTAGTTACTGAATATAGTGATATTTTTGTTAATTATTAAATATAGTTTGGAAGAAAACTATTTTTCTTTCTATACCATGCTTTCATTATGACCAACTACTTGTATTTTAAATATATATTTAAAAATATAATATGATTTAACCTACTTTCTTGCTTAGGGATCTGTTATTCCTTATGTTTGTAATGTTCCTCTTCTCCATGACCACTTAGCAAATTACTTTGCATCCTTTAAGATTTAATATAAACATCATTGTAAAAAATATGCCTATATCACCTTCCTTCTCAATGCAAGTGAATTAGTAATTCCTTTTGCTGTTTTCATTCTCCAACTTTTATTCATGCTCTGCTCCTCTACTTCATTATCATCCTGCACAAATGCAAATATTTCCCATATGCCTTCTTTTTAGACCAAGATAGTATCCTCTCAGGAAAAGAAAGGTTCTGTCCTATACATATATCAGCTCCCTGATCAGAAAATGCCAGGTTCAATAAATAGTGACAAAGAAATAATTGGTAAATGACATCCCTTTTTATATTACAAAAGAGTCAGGAACTTTAAAAAATATATAGACATCATAAAAATAAAGCAAGGAGATATATTTATAAAGAAAAATAATTTAAAAACAAGCACATTTGAAAAGATTGTCAGTACTAGGAGTTAGGAACTCTGATAACATATGCAGTTCCAAATTAAACAAAATGTAAGATAAATCTGACTTCCCCTGCCCAACTAGTCAGGAGATTCAGGGTATGTAATACTTGCTTTGTTATCCACTAGCTGAGTGATTTTAACAAAAATATTCATCTAGGGCTCTAATTTCTCACTAGTAAAATTAAATGGTCAAGTTATTCCTTTGCTAGAGGAAAATCCTGTTAAATGGACCATTTCTCTAACTTCTGGGAAAGTGAGCTGTACACTGATTGCTGTCATTCCAGAAAAGACATGACAGCAGAGATTTTATAATGCACTCTGAATTCCCTAATGATCCAAAGTTAAGAAGGATAGCGTTCGTTGGATGTTGAACAAAACAAATGCTTTTTATTACTTTTGGACCCCAGGGAAAGAGAATGCTTTCTGGAAAATCTTTAGACTGCTCATGTAAAATAGTGAGTTTATAAAATCAATTTATTACCATTTGGAGGGAACAACTCTCATGGAATGACAATGAAAAAGAATTAACTTATCATGGGTAAAAGCCATGCACCAGCAAAAATGAATTTATTACTGAGGCCACAGTGATGTGTTCGACAGGACACCTTGCCAGTGATTTAACGACATCTTTATGCTGTATGGAAATAGAAGATAGTAGTCCATATGCATAAAGACTTGAAATTGAATAATAGAAAATTTTCTTAAGTATGGATATAATACAAGGGAGATATAGAAAGGAACTGATCAGGAACTTGAGAGATGGAAAGTTCTGTCATTTTAATTGTGAGTTAGGGGTTTTTGACATTAAGTCATAAGCCTCAGGGTATAGAGAGGGACCAAAGCATAAATCACAGAGGTTTCTTTAAGTTTATGATAATGAATGCCATGGGTTAAATGATTTGCTGTCAATATGTTCTCACATTTTGGTTTAGTGAACTGTGATTTTGCTTTTGGCTGCAGGATTGATTTCATTAATGGGGAAGAATTTCTAGTGAGAAATATTTTTCTCAATTTTCAGAAGTGAAATCTTAACATTAAGAGGTTAGCTAATGAAGCAACTTAGAGAAGAGGCTGATGTATGAATTATCTAATACTGTGAAAGGATGCAGAAAGATTTTCATGACCGTTAGTCTGTCAGCAATAAATGTAGTACCATCTCTTCTGCTAATATGAGTACACCTTCAAGAGATTGACTTTCTTTTTTTAAATCATTTGCCCAAGACATAAAAGTGAAGTTCTAGTATGTATATCTCACTAATCAATGGTACTAAGGTGCTTAGAAAATAGTAAGTACATTTCTGGAGGTCTTGGGAGAAAAGAAGTACTTAAAAGAAATGGAGAAGCAGAAAGCTAACTCCGATTGATGTTTAGGTAATTTTAAGAAAGTTAGTAAATGTAAGACATGGAGGGAAAATTACAAAGAAGTTAAGAAGTAAATGGCAATAAGGACACACACATTGCTTTGCTTTAGGGAATCAAAGAAATTATAGAGGTCAATTTCAACCCAAAAAGTTAAAATTTCCTTCTAATTCCCTGAAACATTTTCAGTTTTCCATCCAAATCAGAGAGTTCATATAGGCTCATCTTTAGTAATAAACTTCATTTAATATCCAATCATTTTCCAGTCTCACTAATTTGCAAACTGAAATTCCTTTGAATGGGGTACAAGTCCTTTATTATTCAGTAGTAGCAGAAAAAGTTTATACCCTCACCACTTAAGAAAAAACTTTACCACTGAAATTCTTTTCTTAATATTAACTTTGTTCATGAATGTACAGATAGAGTTGGTATTTTTTTCATGATTACACCCTTAATTTAGCAGTCAATATTGTAAGGCAGTCAGGGAAGTCAATTGTTCAATAAATTTTGAAGACCTCAAAATAGTTATTGATGTGTAATAAGTCTTTCCTAGGAATACAGCTAAGTTGCTACTATATACAGTTATTCAGTCCAAGGTATATTAGTTGCTTGAAATTACTATCACTAGCAGTTATTAAGCATGCTACATGTTTAGGCATTTGAATTTATTTTCATGGAGATCCAAAATCTATAAATTTTACCATGTTCCATGAATCCTGTTTCCCATTGTGATGCACAGAGTATCAGGGGTCACCAAAACATCCATGAATTGCAACAGAAAGGATTTCTGAGCTTAGAGAACCTAAATCTTTTGTACTGGCCAGTGAACCTGACTGACTGCCTTTTGCTTTGGTGAGCAACACCAGTCTGTCCATTTCAGCACGAGGTTCCAGGTTCAAGTCCTAGATGAGACCCCAGTAAATCACACTCTCAAAAAAGCATTAACCAAACTGCTTGTAGAAACTGGCAGAAATTGAGCTAGTCTCCTCCCCTTTGTGCCCTTGGGAGTAAGATGCACACCTTATGTACCTGGTTTTACTCCCTCTGAGATTGTTTGGTAAAAATTATTTGCTCTTTCTTTTATATTTCTCTGCTTATGTTTTCATTTTGTTCGTGTATTACTTTTCTGATTTTAAATATTTGTGTTTTCTGTAGTTATTTTAATTATTTTCAGACAATTTATGGAGCTTCATTTATTTAGTATAGTTACTAGGGATTTATTTTTTTTGAAAATGTTATATTTCTATTTGTTTATATAATAATGTTTGTTTCAAAATTTATTAATCTAAAATATCAAAACAATGCAAAGGGGTAGCCATCTGAGTAAAAAGGCAATGATTTGACTCATGGTTACCAAAAGGCAGTGGGGAATGGAACAGAGAAATGCTCACAGAGGAATAGGAACTGAAGTCAGACATAGCCAGACCCTTCCCCAGCACATATGCTAGATCATAATGACATGTAAGGTTAAACTCCTGCATTGAAGTAGAGCACTCTAGGTCCTTGTCCAAGAGTTTGTTACACTCAGGAGAGGAGTGGAGAAACCAGCAGATAACACTGTATGACTCACATCTTTGCCTTGTTGGACATAAAACCCCTCTTACCTAAAGGTAGGCTCTGTTCTCTGCCCTATGTGGTGCCAGGGAGGGACAGTCCCAGCTGGTTATTAGGTTCATTTTTATTAGACTTGAGACTAGGGCCTGTGTCTAGGGGACACCTTATAACACTGACCGGTGAGTCTTACTGCCCTTTGCTTTGGAAGGCAACACCAGACTGTCTCCATTTTAAAATTGTGTTCTTCATTTTGCAAACATTTTTGAGAAGGGTTTTCAAAAGAAGCTCCTTCTAAGCAAGTTATGTGGAAACATGAGAGATTGTGAATAATCCCAATATGATTATCTTAAACTTTTCTATTCTTTTTTAAATTTTTTTAATTTTTAATTTATTTATATATAAATTTCACAACATTGTAATCCCAGGGGATTACCCCCCCCCCCGCTTCTTCCCCTCCTTTCCCCACCCCCCTTTTCCCTCCTGCTCAAAGTTGTGCAGTTCAGTTTGGTGTTTAGCTTGTTTTGACTTTTCCTCAAGTCTTTTGTTTATTTTTTCACTATATCCCATATATTAGTGAAACCATTTGGTTTCTGCCTCTTTCTTTATGGCTTGTTTCTGCTAATATGATTTCTTCTAAATGCATCCATGTTGTTATAAATTCGTCAAATTTGTCGTTTTTAATTGATGAGTAATATGCCATTGTGTATATGTACCACATTTTTTTCATCCAGTCATCTGTTTTGGGACATTTAGGTTGCTTCCATGACCTTGCAATTATAAATTGTGCTGCAGTAAACATCCGAGCACAGGTGTCCCTTTGTACCCACATTGAGGTTTCTTTTGGGTAAATTCCCAAGAGAACAATTGCTGGGTCAAATGGTAGTTCCATTTGCATTAACTTGAAGGTCCTCCACACAGCTTTCCATAGTGGTTGGACTAGTTTACATTGCCACCAGCAGTGTAGTAGTGCTATTTCTCTCCACATCCTTGCCAGCTATTCTTGTTGCCCGTTCTTTGGATGTGGGCCATTCTTACTGGTGTAAAGTGGTATCTCATTGTGGTTTTGATTTGCATTCCCCTTATTACTAGTGATTTTGAGCAGTTTTTCATGTTCCTGTTGGCCATTTGCATTTCCTCTTTGGAAAAGTGTCTTTTTAGTTCTTCTCCCCATTTTTTGATTGGACTTTTTGTTTTGCTTTTGTTTAGTTGTGTGAGTTCCTTGTGGATCTTTGTTATTAATCCCTTGTCACTCATGTGGTGGGCAAAAATTTTTTCCCATTCAGTTGGCATCTTTTAGTTTTTTTCTGTTGTCTCTTTTGCTGTAGAGAAGCTTTTTAGTTTGATGTAGTCCCATCTGTCTATGTTTCCTTCATTTTTTTTGCCTTCTGTAGATGTTTCTAGAAAGGGATTTCTGAACTGTAATTCATGGAGAGTTTTGCCCAAGTTTTCCTCTATGTATACTATGGTTTCAGGTCTGACCTCTAAGTCTGTTATCCATTTTGAGTTGATTTTTGTACATGGAGTAAGGGAGTTTTCTGAGTCCATTTTTTTTGCATGGCTTAGTCCAATTTTCCCAGCACCATTTATTGAAGAGGCTATCCTTGTTCCAAGGTAGGTTTTTACGCCTTTGTCGAAGATTAGTTGACTATATATGTGTGGTTTTATTTCAGGGCACTCAATTCTGTTCCATTGGTCTGTCTGTTTTTGTATCAATACCATGCTGTTTTAATTATTATGGCTTTGTAGCATAGTTTGAAGTTTGGAATTGTAATACCTCCATTTTCTTTTTTCCTGGTCAGGATATACGAGGTCTTTTGTTTTTCCATATGAATTTCATTAATTTTTGTTCTATCTCTTTAAAAAATGTCATTGGGATTTTTATTGGGATTGAATTGAATCTGTAGATTGCCTTTGGTAGGATGGTCATTTTGATAATATTAATTCTTCCAATCCATGAACAGGGAATGTCTTTCCACTTCCTTATGTCTTCTTCTATCTCTTTTAGGAGCATGCTAAAATTTACTTTGTATAATTCTTTCACATTTTTGTTAGGTTTATTCCCAGGTATTTAATTTTTTTTGGTGCGATGATAAATGGGATGGTTTTTCTGATTTCTTCTCTTCTATTTGACTTTTTGCATATAGGAAAGCCACTCTCTTCTGTGTGTTGATTTTGTATCCAGCTACCTACTGAACTGGTCTATTATTTCAAGTAGTCTTTCTGTGGATTTTTTTGGGTTTTCTAAATAGAGAATCATGTCATCAGCATATAATGATAGTTTCAGTTCCTCTTTGCCTATTTGTATCCCTTTTATATCTTTCTCTTGCCTTATCGCCCTGGCTAGGACTTCCAGTACAATGTTAAAGAGTAGTGGGAGAGTGGGCATCCTTGCCTAGTTCCAGATCTCAACTGGAATGCTTTTAGTTTTTCCCCATTTAGGATGATATTTGCCATAGGTTTGTCATAGATGGCTTTTATCATGTTGAGGTAAGTTCCTTTAATCCCTAATTTTTCAAGGACTTTTATCATGAATGGATGCTGGACTTTGTCAAATGCTTTCTCTGCATCTATTGATATGATCATGTGGTTTTTGTTTTTCTCTTTGTTGATGTGGTGGATTATGTTAATTGATTTCTGAATGTTAAACCATCCTTGTGCCCCTGGGATAAAACCCACCAGGTCATGATGAATGATGCTTTTAATGCATCGTTGCATTCATTTGCCAGGATTTTGTTTAAGATTTTTGCATCTGTGTTCATTAAGGATATTGGTCTATAGTTTTCTTTCTTGGTGCTGTCCTTGTTTGGTTTTGGTATGAGTGTGATGTTTGCTTCGTAGAATGTGTTTGGCAGTTTTCCTTCTTTCCCAATTTTTTGGAAAAGCTTTAGTAATGCAGGCATTATTTCTTCTTTGAATGTCTGGTAGAATTCATTTGTAAAGTCATCAGGTCCTGGGCTTTTGTTTTTAGGTAGAGTTTTGATGACTGCTTCAATTTTGCTGCTTGTGATTGGTTTATTTAAGTTCTCTATATCTTCTTTCTTTAATTTTGGGGAGTTGTATCTTTCTAAGAATCTATCCATCTCATCCAGGATGTTGTATTTATTTCCATATAGTTGTTCATAGTACTCTCTTATTATCCTTTGGATTTCTTTTGTGTCTGCTGTAATGTCTCCTCTTTCATTTGTGGTTCTGTTTATTAGGATTTTCTCTCTTCTTCCCTTTGTGAGCTTTGCCAGGGGCTTATCAATTTTGTTTATTTTTTCAAAGAACCAGCTTTTGGTTTCATTAATCTTTTGGATAGTCTTTTTGGTTTCAAGATTATTTATTTCTTCTTTATTGTTATTCTTCTAGATTGTTATTTCTTGTCTTCTGCTGGATTTTGGGTTTTTCTGTTGCTCTTTTCCTAATTTTTCAAGTTGGTGGATTGTTTTTTTGGTTATTTTCTTGGTTTTTTATATGGGCCTGTATTGCTATGAGTCTTCCTCTTAGATAAGCTTTTGCTGCATCCCAGATATTTTGGAATGCTGTGTCTTCTTTGTTGTTTGTTTCAAAGTAAGTTTTAACTTCTTCTTTAATTTCTTCAGTTAAATATTCTTCCTTTAGAAGCATGTTGTTCATTCTCCAAGTGTTAGGTGTTCTTTTTTCCTTTTCATTGTTGATTTCTAGTTTGATACCCTTGTGGTCTGAAAAAAAGGTTGGTATTATTTTAATCTTTGTGTATTTACTCATGTTTGCCTTGTGGCCTAGTATATGGTCAATTTTAGAGAATGATCCATGTGCATTTGAGAAGAAGGTGTATTCTGTTCCTTGTGGGTGTACCATCCTGTAGATGTCTATCAGGTCCATTTTGTCTAGGTCTTCTTTTAAGGCTTTTGTGTTCTTGTGTAGGTTTTTTTTTTTTGGATCTGTCCTTTGTTGAGAGTGGGGTGTTGAAGTCTCCTACTACATATGTGTTTTCATCTATATCTGTTTTCAGTTCTCTTAGTAGCTGTCTTATAAATCTTGGTGCTCCCTCATTTGGTGAGTATATGTTAATAATTGTTAAGTCTTTTTGGTTGATTGACCCTTGAACCATTAGGTAGTGGCCATCTTTATCCTTTGTTACTTTTTTTATTTTGAAATCTGCTTTGTCTGCAGACAAAGATGGCTACTCCTGCCTTTTTTGGGGGGCCGTTTGCTTGTAGAATTGATTTCCATCCTTTTATCTTCAATCTATGCTTGTCTTTCGGGATCAGATGTGTTTCTTGGAGGCAGCAGAATGTTGGGCTCTGTCTTTTAATCCAGTATGCAACTCTGTGTCTTTTGATTGAGGAGTTTAGCCCATTGACATTTAGAGTAATTACTGATGTTTGAGGGTCCAACAATGGGTTTCTGGTGATCATTTGGGGTTCTGTTTTAGTTTGTTCTTTCTTTTCTTTTTATTGTTCATTCCTTTTATTCTTCTGCAGGTTTCAATCTTAGGGCTTCTTTCAGGATTTCTTGGAGAGGGGGTTTGGTGGTAGCAAATTTCATTAGGCTTTGTTTGTCTGGGAAAGTTCTGGTTTTTCCTTCATAAAGGAAGGACAGCTTTGCTGGATAGAGTATTGTTGGCTGGCACTTTTTGTCTTGGAGTGTTTTGAAGATGTGATGCCATTCTCTCCTTGCCTGGAGTGTCTCCTCTGAGAAATCTGAAGACAGTCTAATTAGTTTTCCTTTGTAGTTTATCTGTTTCCTCTCTCTTGTTATTCTCATAAATTTTTCTTTATCTTTAGCTTTTGTAAGTTTTACTATGACGTATCTTGCTGTGTTTCTTCTTTCATTAAAGTAGTTTGGTGTCCTTTTTGCTTCCTGTATATCTATTTTCATTTCTTTCTTCAGATTTGGGAAATTTTCCTCCATTATTTCATTGAAGAGCCTTTCAGATCCTATGTCTTTCTCTTCACCTTCTGGTATTCCAATTACTCTTATATTTGTTTTCTTTAGGGTATCTGACAGATCTCTGATTTTTTTCTTCTGCTGTCTTACTCTGCTTTAATCTCTCTCTTTCTTCGTTCTCTCTACTTCTATATCTAGAAAGAATAGTGTGCTTATTCTTTCTTCTATTTCTTCTAATCTGCTTTCCTGACTCTTCCCTGCATTCTTGAGTTCTTCTATTTCTCTTTTTACTCATTGCATCTCCTGCAGTTTTTTATTTAGGGTTTCAATTTTGTTTTTCTGTACGTTGATCATATTGCTCATTTTGCTGTATTCTTTTTTCTATTTTTCTACTGCTTCTCTTAATTCGTTGAAGGCTTCTACCCTTTTGCTTTCCTTTTTTCCCCCCTCTTCCTAGGCCTCTTTGAGTACTTTCATAATGTTGATTCTGAATTCTTTGTCTGACATATGGAGCATTTTTTCCATCCCATCCAAGATGGTTTCTTCAGATTGTTTATCCTTTGGTGGTGAGTTGTTTTTCTTAGGGCTTTCTTGAGTATTTATATTCTTCCTCCTTCCTGTGTTTTCCTTTCAGATCTGCTCTATGTATTGGGTGACTACTGACTAGTATTAGGCATGTTGAAGCCTATATATTTGTGGTTAACTCTGCCTATATGCTTTTGGTAGTAAGTGTCCTTGTTTTCTGATTTTGCGCCTGTGCCACATAGCGGCGCTGGCACTGCTGGGCTTTGGGGTGGAAGCTGTTGACCTTCAGGGTGGCTGTCCCAGCTGAGAGGCTGGGAAAGCAGACATACTCAGTCCAAACCTACCCTGATTGGCCAGGGACCTTTCAGTTGCAAATTGCAGTGCTACCCTTTCTCCCAAGACCGTTTTCTTGGCAACCAGGATCTGCCTCAGGGTGCAGACTGGAAGGGGAGCTCACCTGGCTTATGCGATCCTCTCCCCCGCTGCTGGTGCGAAGGCCCAGGAGTTCCCTGGGCCAGTGACACTCAGTTGCCGCTAGCCCCAGCCCACGCAGGCTGGGCTTTGGGGTGGAAGCTGTTGACCTTCAGGATGGCTGTACCAGCTGACGGGCTGGGAAAGTAGACACACTCAGTCCAAGCCTAACCTCTAAACTTTTCTATTCTTAGTTGTGTATTTCCACTACTATAAGGACACACTTATTTTACCTAGAGCACTTGTAGATATCATCTCATCTGAGCTTTGCATGACCACCAGAGTTCAGTTCAGACTTGACTGAGATTAGCTGACAATCTTGCCTGTGTCAGTGGCAAAATTATTGACCCCAACTGGCAGTGATCTCACAGCTCATGTGCACTGAATTCAAATCACATGGAGCACAAATCACATAGCATACAATTCTTAAATCAAATTAAGATGGTATTCAACTACCAACCTAGTGGTTGTATCACTGGACTGGATTTTGTATTCTTTTGGCTAAATTATGGTTACTAAGTAATATCTAAAATTTAAAGACTTATCATAGTTCTATTTGACTTAATGTTGTATTGTCTAAGGTAAATTGACTGAACTAATTTGTTTTCAGAGACACTAGAAGTACAAACTTCAGGAATAATTTCTTTTTTTAGTCCCCAATAGCTTTGTACACTGTACATCAAAATGAATAATACACATTGTGTTTATTTTCTTTACATGAGTGACAACTTCTCTCTCCCATCTTTCATGAGAATAAAAATCTAAAGTATACTAAAAATCTTCATTGAATGCTGAGCTTGAAATTTTCATTTCATCTTTTATCAACTTTTTGGCAGATAGCATATAAGATTTGTTTAATATGGTTTCACAATTCCTTGGTTTCACTGATGAATGTCTCTAAAAAACTTGCTGTTACTCAGAGTTAAAATGAATCTTAAAGAAACATCTTTTAAATTTTCCAATTCTTTTTCAGGAGCAGACCTGTCAATTGTTACTATGAAATTCAGCTTCAGGTTGATAGTCTCTAGTGTCTTACATAAAGTAAGATATTTTAACAGAACAAGTGTATAACGAGTTTCCCTCCTATAGTGGGTCCCTTCCAGCTTCTTCCATATTTCTGTAAATGTAATGTAAAATGAGTTCATCTTTTTGGATCACTGAGTAGTATTCCAATGTGTATATATATGTCACTTCTTTTTGATGCATTCCCCTGTTGTGGGGCATTTGCATGTCTATATCTTAGCTATTGTAAATACTGCTGCAATAAACATAGGAATGCAGCTTCCCTTTTGAGTTAGTGTTTTTGTATTCTTTGGGTAGATTCCCATCTGAAGCATACATCAGAGAAAGGGGTAGAGAGGGGTCAAAACAGGGGAGGGAAAGAACACAGGGGTTTGATAAATGCTATGATGGTGGGAGAACTATGAGGGTTGCACCTGAGGGAAAAACTCAAATACTGTACAAAAATTAACCACAGGGACTGAGTTGCTAAAGGGGGTGGGGAAGGAGCGCACCTGGAGCGTAACCGCACCAACCCCAAAGTCTCGAGAGCGGACTGAGGCTCTCGGGGACAAAAGAGTCACCTGCAAAGGGGACTCCGACCCGGCTGAGAGGAGCAGCTAGCACACCAGCACCTGAGGGAGGAGACCACGCAGAACAGGTAGGCTTCCTACCTAGAGCAGCCTGTGGCATCTCCTGGTCATCAGGGAAAGAGCCGGGAGGCAGGCAGATCGGCCATTTGCATCTCTATGGACCCTGGCTATTCAGCCTAACTTTAGCTTGGACTGAATTGCTAAAGGTGGTGGGGAAGGAGCGCACCTGGAGCATAACCGCGCCGACCCCAAAGTCTCGAGAGCGGACTGAGGCTCTCGGGGACAAAAGAGTCACCTGCAAAGGGGACTCTGACCTGGCTGAGAGGAGCAGCTAGCACACCAGTACCTGGGGGAGGAGACCACGCAGAACAGGTAGGCTTCCTACCTAGAGCAGACTGTGGCGTCTCCCGGTCATCAGGGAAACAGCCAGGTGGCAGGCAGATCGGCCATTTGCATCTCTATGGACTCTGGCTATTCAGCCTAACTTTAGCTTGAACTGAGTTGCTAAAGGGGGTGGGGAAGGAGCGCACCTGGAGCGTGACCGCACCGACCCCAAAGCCCAAAAGCGCCAGCGCCGCTACACGGCACCGGCGCAAACTCATAAAACAAGGACATTCACTACAAAAAGCACATAAGCAGCGTTAAATACAACTATATAGGCTTCAACATGCCTACTACTAGAGCGGTAGTCACCCAATATGTAGAGCAGATCCGAAAGGAAAACACAGGAAAAAGGAAGAACACAAACACTCAAGCGAGCCCTAAGAAAAATAACTCACCACCTAAGGATAAACAATTTGAAAAACCAACATGGATGGCATCGAAGAAATGCTCCATATGTCAGACAAAGAATTCAGAATCAACGTGATAAAAGCACTCAAAGAGGCCAAGGAAGAGGGGGAACAAAGGGAAAGCAAAAGAAGAGAAGCTCTCAATGAATTAAGAGAAGTAGTAGAAAAATATAAAAAAGAATGCGGCAAAATGAACAATATCATCAATGAACAGAAAAACGAAATCGAAACCCTAAATAAGAAACTGCAGGAGATGCAAGGCATAAGAGGAACAACAGAAGAACTCAAAAATGCAGGGAAGAGTCAGGAAAGCAGACTAGAAGAAATAGAAGAAAGAATCAGCACACTAGAAGATACAGAAGTAGAAAGAATGAAGAAAGAGAA
>PVHY01029816.1:0-13927 GCA_004024945.1 Uropsilus gracilis
GTAATCTGTATGAATATTTGGCAGATTTCCAAGCTAAGATTACATAGCCGGGGAAGGAGAGGTGCACCACTGGAGCCTTGCTACGTGCTGCTATGTGTTTTTGAAAACTCACAGAAAAGGGACACACAAACTTCTGGAGGTCATTGACTTGTTCTGGAGAAAATCTATAGGATGATGTAATTCTTAGCAAAATAATGAGTGTGGGTGTTGGAGGGTTGGGTGGGCACTTGCGGTCTTTTCTCGTAACTTTCATGAAACCTGTCTTGAAACCAGTACTTTGTAAAAAAAAAAAAAGAAAAAAAAAAAACCACCAACAAAAAAACGTAAACCCTAAATGTAGTGCCATTATAGAAGAGTTTTCCCGCCTGGCTCTGGGGAGAAGGCACATGATTTTGTCTGAGTTCTTAGTTCTCTCTACCCTCCTAATGGACTTGTCCAGCTGGGCCTCACTACATCACAGTTCATAACTATCAGACCACCTAGAATTACCCTTAAACCATCATGTAGCTCATTATTAGGACAATCTATTATTATAGATGGCTTTTTAACTACTTAACAACAGGCATGGCTGAAGTTCAAGTGCAATTTCAAAATGATTAGCCACATTTTAAACATGATATAGCATTAACACACACTAAAAACAGACAAATTCCTCCAAAACTAAACAATATAGTCAGTGCCAATCATTTTTATAAGATCGGTACTGGAAATAACTGGAATGCAGCTGGTTCTTGAATACCACTGGTTTTCTCAACCTTTTCTCAGGTTGGTCTATTTTGTGGATACCTAAGTAGACATCTAGAGATAGCCCTGTCAATGTCCAGGCTTAGCAACAGTCACTTGCAAGATGTTTGAGATTCTGTGATGTTATCACAGACTAAACAGTAACTGAATCTCCCAAGATGGGAGTTCCCAATTTGTCCTTTCCAGTTCCTACCTGGCTCCCTGTTACAGTATTAGACCTCCACACACTTCCACACATTTTGCCATGAGATTCTGTCGACTCCATGGAAGGGAGCGTATATTTCCCACTCTTTTGATGGTGGTCTTGGCTGTATGACTTTCTTTGGCCAATGCGATATTGGCAGATGTGACATGAGCCCATAGCATTTTATCTCTATACACTTGGTTGCATAATTATTTGGCTTGACCTGTTGTGTTCCATTATGGGAACAGCATGTACTGTGTAGCTCTTGGTCCCAAGAAAACATGTAGAGCAAACCTAAACCCTGCAGTCAAGCTAGTCAAACTTCTGCCTGAGCAGAGACTCCCTCTCAACTGAGGGAGACAAATAGTTGTGCTTGGAGTGTGCATGTATGTGGCAGCATCATTACAGCAATGATTAATAATACAATATGATATGACACATATGTAATATATAATTGATGTAGTAAATACTAGCAAATATGGTAAAGAACAGCCTACACATCAAGTGGGGCAATAATTCACATATATATGACTATAATTAACTTACTCATCCCATGTGTACTAATCGGCTCCTTTTGGCAAACACTGTGATGAACTTTGAGTATTCAGCAGAGACAATGAATGGTCATGGTCGAGGGTAAATAACAGTCTAGTAATCTATACAGAGTCAGGACAGATGGAGACCTAAAAAACAATATACAGGCTGCTATGAGGGCCCTGTATAGGGTGTCATGGTCATATAAGCTACCTAGAGAAACAGAGAAATTAGAAATTAGATACAGGGGCTGATATCAGGATCACATCAAGTAGGAATTTTTTCAGTCTAGTAGAGAAATTCATTCCACAGGAAGCAGTGCAAAGGCAATGCCTCTGGTGTATTCATGAAATAGCAGCTCAGTGTGACTACAGGGGAAGAAGAGGTGGTTATAAAGGCCAAAAAGTTGCACTGGGCTAAGTTGGAAAGGCCCAAAACTAATAAATCGTTGTCTGAACTTTATTTAATGGCTTTAGTTTGTGAACTTTTGGGGGGAATGCTGAGTTTTTAAAGGAATGGGTGATGCAATAAAAGCTATGCTTTAGAACCAGGATTTTTAAAGATGTGGTCCCAGGATCATCATCATCAGCATTATCAGGGAATTAATAGAAATGCAAATTCCAGACTGGAAACTTGGGGTGGGGGGTGGGGGTTGGGCAGCAATCTTCTTTATCCGGTGCTCCAGGTGATTCTGGTGCCTGATGTTTGAGATTCATGGCTCAGCAGTGTCCCCTTTCATTGTCAGAGCCTGAAGGAGGAACTCATGCAAGGAAGTTTCTGAATTACCCCAGTACATTCAGGAGGTTTCTCCTTTGAGCATAGGGGAAGGAGGTTCTTTATATTCAGCAGACTCCAGGACAACCAGATGGAGCTCATCAGAGCACAGGCATTCCTGTCATGTCATTCCGTGTTCAGCAAGCCTTTCCCACAAGGCAAAGAGCAGGGAGTAAATAGGGTCTGAGGGACAAAAACCTGGAAAAGGGGTTGTTACTGTCCTGTGAGAGAATCACACCTAGTGGCTTCAGTCTCATTCTGGCTGGAGCAAAATTCCAAAGCATACTGGCCATTCTCTTTGGAGGCTAATGAGCAAAAGTGTGATGAATCAAGGCCTCTGGTGTTGGGATAATGATAATGTCTGTGATTAATGGAACCCTAACTACATACCAGGCTTCGTTCTAACCTCTTTGCAGCAAGGTAAGTCCTGGGATTATCCACATTTTCATGTTAAGTGAACTGAGGTTCTCAAGGATAAATGTACTGCTTAATTTCATACAAATCTGTGCCATGCTGGTGACATTTTTCAACCTGTCAGGCTAGAAGAATATAGAGAACTCCTGGGAGAAGTAGGCAAACACTTCATTTGTACGAGCAGAACTTTCAAGCATACAAGGAGAAAACAGCTTATTTCTTTACCCCACCACCTGCTGGAACTTGTTTTCAAGTTAGTTCCCTTCTGCTTCTGGGTATGTCTAGGGCTGGGTTCCCTGCCTTTTTTGATTATCCAAAGATAGTAAAAGGTTTTCTAGTTACTTGTTCTCACAAAGATGATGTAATTTTAGTAATAAAAATTACCTATTCACAGTGAAAACTCTGAACACCATTTAAACGTCTTTCTGGCAGCTCCAGTCTGTATCCAGAGCCGAAAGCTTTTGTGGGATGGTTGGCTTCTTTTTAGAAAAAGATTTCCTCCCAAGTATTTGATGGTAATTAAAAGGATAGAGAACAGGAGTCAGATGGGCACCAGCCCCACCATGCTTGCACATGCTGGCATGGTTCTGGTCTTACCCACTACTGGGGACAGGTGAGTGAAGGCCCAACTGGGCTTGTAACCTGTTTCTAACAGTCCCCCAAACAGATGCCAACCCAGTAGATGTCATAGTAAGGAAGGGCATCAAGTTCATAGCTGGAAATGCTCTAATAATCATGTCTAGGAGGTGTGAATGTACATTTGTCCTATGGTCCTTGTTGGTTTTAGTTCCAAAGGTATGCATGAATTGAAAAGAGAGCAATTCTCTGGCTCACCTGTGATTATGCAGGTGGCTCTTTTTCCTTTTCCTAATAAACCTGACCTTTCGGGAAAAAAAAAGAGCTGTTTGTTTTTTTTTTTTAAAGCTGAGAAACAAATAATTCTTTATCTTTTTAGAACATGTATTAAGCATCCCAGGTATTCCCTCCAAATCTTCAAGCATTATGAGTCACATAGGTAGGTTCTCAACATTTATTCATTAAACCAAATTACAGGAATTTTGCTCAGATGGGGAAGATGATAAAGGTCAAATGACACTGAGGAGTGGGGGTTTTGCCTTTATTCCTTTACACCTGCTGCCTCCCTTTTTCCTTTGCTCAGTTCTTTTTGCTTGGCTCAGGCAACACCTGCTCATCTTTGAGGCTGCTGGCAAGTGTCTGTTCTTTTCCATTAATTTCCTCTACAAGATGAGAACTTCCTCATAGCACTTCTGCCACTGCCATCACTTGACCAGCCATAACATACTGTGCTGGAGTGACTTGTGTACATGCCTGTTGCCCCTGGTTTGGGCTCCCGTGGCTCATTCATTTCCGGTCCCATAGTGTTTAGCACAGTGCCTTTCCAGGGAGGGCCAGTGGATTGGCTTTGAGGGAACAAATCCTACTACTCATATATCAAACGCTAATTGAACGCAGTGTTCTCCTCTAGGATAATCTGAACTCTATTTCAAATGAATTTCTCAATTCAGCTGCCAGTTTTTAAGAGTGACCTTTTCATTTTGTAGATCAGCTGGAGCTCACATTAGGCAATATCTCCGAGCACCTTGACTGGTCACTGGGCACTCTCCCTCATGCTGGGGCTGCTGGAGTCCTTGGGGCCCTGGGTACGGTCCGTACTTTGTTATAGAGGCATGTTCTTGCTCTTCAACATGGAAGATTTGAGCTGAGGTTCTAACATGACCAAGGCATGGCTGACTCTCTAGCATGGAAGATGCCCATTAATGGGAACCCTGAAACTCTTATCCAGGACAGAGCTCAGTTTCACGGGGAAAGACACCTCTTTGGGAAGCGCACAGCTGTTCTGAACCTGATCTAAGGCCTTTTAGAGAACCTGGGGCTCTTGCCATTTTTAAAGACTCTTGGGTTACTAAGAAATGGTGAAACTCCAAGTGTTTCCATGCTGACAGGTAAATACTTACACCTGTAAAATTGCACAGCAGTTGTGTTATTACCAGGGGTTTGTTTTTAAAAAGGATCACTTCATAGCAGAATGGTGAAGTATGGGGACTCTGTAGCTCAGACAGCCTGAGGTGAAACCTGGCCCAGTGCTTAGGAGCTTGTGATCTTGGGACATGTTATTTGGTTTTTCTGTGCCTCAGTTTCTGTTGTAAAATATGGGGTGTAATAGCACCTCCTTCACAGGGTTTTTTAATACAAGTCTTTGGAGAGTGCGTGGACTCTTAGAACAGTGTCTATTACTGCTATTATTTTGATGCCCTCCTAGCAGTGTCTGACAAGAGGATGCTAATTTAAGGTTTTGTCTTTGAATGTTACTTTCTTTCACTCTTGTCAGAGTATCTCAATGACCATACATATAATTTCTTTTGCAGATAATCTCAAAATTCTAAACTTCAGGTCTCTGTGAATGGAAGCTTGGATCAGATGGACTCTGGCACCCCTTCTGAAATGAGATACCAGCCCCTGGTTCTGAGAATGGCAGGGACTCCTTTTAAAACCTCCCAACCAAGGAGAGTTCCCTCCCCTCCCGCATTGATACAGTTAGCTTTAGGAGTTGTGACTGGGTTTCCATGATGACAATTTAGTGACCAAGCATGACAAGGCAAGGGTGACACCCCCAAAACATATAAACATATTAATTATTGGATTCAATGAATGTTTGACCACCAGGATGTGGTTCTTCCTTCCCTTTAAATATCAAGTGCTGTTCCTCCCTGGCTAAAGTGAAAAGTGATTATGTTTCCAGTTGGCATGGAACAAGTTCTACATTGCTAATAGGCTCTCTGGCACAATGCAAAGAGCCCCTGTGCCAGTACTTGCAGTACCCACAGAGGGTTGAGCTAATCTCCTTTTCTAAATATAGTGGCAACTGTTACCATCCAACTTATGGGTGATAACGTAGCCACCAGCCACCACCTGCACACCTTACCGGATTTGAGTTTTACCTAACAACTCCCTGTTGCTGCGCTAGCATGGGGTTGGTATGCGGTAGAAGAGTAGCATGACATTCAAGTAGCATGGAAGCAGGGTACAGGCAGGGCGTCCTAACCTCTGAGATCCTGTTGAGCTGGGTGTCGACCTTGGCACTCATTTGGAGCTCAAATGTTGGTACTGATGTCCTGGGCTTGGATGCCTGTTCTGCCAAATCTGGGCGATGTTCCAGCATTACCAATTATCTCTCTCCTGGCAGCACTGAGGTGGCAGTCACAACGCAGAGGTGTGGGGGTGGCTGCTGTGTGCTTCCGAGTTTGTGCTGCTGGGGAGCTCTGCTGCAAATCCTCACCACCCTCCACTAGGCAGTAGGGGAAGTGGCACCTAGGAAGCTTAAAGGCATGAAGTGCAAATGACAGGAAGGAGTTTATTTTCAGCTAAACATTCTGAATCATTCTGATACTGTGAGCAGACTTTTTACCAAAAGCTTTTGGGGCACTGATGTGCCTCATTAGCTGCTAGCAAGCATGCCATTACCTTATACCTCCAAGGTGGGGCACCTGATTAGGCTTGGGCGTAGGATAGCTATCAATTGAGTTATTTCCAGGGCAGTTATTTTCTGATATCTCCTCTGTCAGGAAAAATCTCCCACATCAGTAACATGTTTGAGTGTCTTCCATTTCTAACGTATGTTGTGTGGAAGGAACATTGAGTGTTACCTCCCACCTGGCCAGGAAAGAATGGTGGATGGAGGGATGAATGAGTTCGACTGGGTGAGCGAGGGTGCTTGTCCTTGAACTTTTCAAATTCCTGCTTGGGAAGGACAACATTTAACAATTTTTCCTGAATGTTGAGAAAGATATCAGTAAAAGAAAAATGTCTTTTCCTTTTTGCACTTTCATTCTGTATACAAGGAGAGATTCTCTAAAAAAAAATGGGCTTTTACCTGTGAGTTTTTGTCTTGATCTCTTTTGCTCATCCCTCTCACCCCCAGTTCATGGTGGTAGAACCTTGGGGTATACAATGATGCAAGAAAAATCTCTCTATATATTTATATACATACCTTTATATATATATATATATACACACAATTATATATATCTATATATATACTACCTATATATATACACCTATATATTCTACCTGTATATATACCTATATATACTATATTTGTATGCTTATATATATACCTGTATATATGTATGTTAATATATGTATGTATGCTAATATATATATATATATACCTGTATCTATCTACCTATCTATTGATAGATGGATATAGGTAATCAATGAAAAAAGAAATACACAGTTGTATAAAGGGAAAAATATAGTAAAAATGGGCTTTCAAGCATGTTTTTTAAACTAGATGAACTTTCTTTTCTTTGTGAGATCTGATGCTCACCTGATAGATTCAACAGGAACAGCAATGACAGCAAGGAGGTCTCCTTGTGAATAACTTGGGTGGCACCAACTCCTCCTCCAGGAACCTTGGGAAAATCACCACAAATTCCCAACCTTTTGGAACTGCTAAGCCTTCTTTGTTGGTCTGATTTCACAGTTACTATCTTCTTGCTTATCTTCAAGTTTCCAATTTGACTGTTCAGATTTGCAAGGGAGATGTTGAGGGCAATTGAATGTTATCAGCCAGTCTTTCATACAGAAACCCTGGGGTTTGGGCATTTTTTCCTGTGTGATTCAGATGCTAAGGTATGGATACCTGAAAATTTAGGTTCCTCTTCTCATTTGACTTGGTATTGGCTAGTGTTTGCCAAAGATTTATAATCTGTCAAATCATTTGTCATTGATATGACACGCATCCCTTCTATATGCTGCCAACATCTCTGATATGTATTGTGGATCTTATGTTCTCAAGTAGGGAAGATGAATTTAATAAGTGAAAGCAAATAAAAGGCAGGGGGAAATACAGCTATTATACCTATAAAAGTCCTCGTACACTAAAAGTGTATTGTGAGGATTACTTTTTACCTATAACATACCCCTAAGTCTTATTGATATTAGCCAAAGAGTTTAAAGATTTTTAAAGTAAGGATTTCAATCAGGAAAGTAGTCCCACAGATTTTACTTTTGGAGAACTGTTCCAATGAACACAAGTTTGAATTAATTTAAATAGATAGGAATAGTGAGTTGACATTAAAGTTGACATTCTTGGGAGGGGGGGAAGTGAAACTTCTGGTTCTAGATGGTTTTGACCTAAGATAAGCTGATGCTGTCTGCACAGAGGAAGCCATTTCATCTCTTCCTTTCTAAAGAAGGTGCTATACCCATTTGTTGGGTAACCAATCCAAGTCTTGTAGATTCACATGGTATCACAGACAGAATGTTGGAGTCCTTGGGTTTTTCTTTTTTCTTTTTTTGAGACTATGTCTTGCTATTTTTGCCTGTGGAACTGTAGGCTCATGTTACTGGGGGTACCACAGACTCAAGTGATCCCCAGCCTCAGCTTCCCAGGTAGCTGGGATTACAGGCATGTGCCACCATGCCCAGCTATTTTTTTGGGACTAGGTTTTGCTATGTTGCTCTGGGTGGGACTCGAACCACGACCTCTGGTCCCCTCTGTGACTTCCTAGACTGTCGCTTACAGGCATGCGCCACTGTGCCCAGCCTCTTTTGGGTGTTTAATGCTAAAGAAACAACCACCCTCATTTCTGCTTTCTGCCCTCTCTTCCCCAGGGTGACACCAACCCTTTATGGCCATCTCCCAGGCCCAAGTGAACCCAGTCATACATTCACACACCCACTGGGTTCAGGTGCAAAAACAATCATGGAATGTGCACAATACCACAGGTGCTGGGCATACACACTAATTGGGGGGAAAAGTCTGAATACATCATTTACCCTGCACCCTTGTGAATCTTTTCTCTGGTTTCTTGGTCTTTAGTGGGCTTGAAGACTGACTTTATCTGCAGGCAGCAGATTTTGCATAAATGTTTCAAATCTTTGCAGAGGATTTTGCTGTCCCATCTGAAAGAGCAGGGAGAGATCATGTTCTCAGAACATTTATGTTTACATCTTCATCTCTCAGACTATTGGTTTTCCTTTTTCTAATTCACACTGGGAAGAGTATCTTATGATAAAAGCTGTTGAGGATGTCTAGTAGAGTATATTTCCCTTGTTTTTGGATTGGGGCTTAACCCAAAAGTAGTATCACAGATAACTTGTAATTAGGTGACTGTAATAGGTATAATTAGTTTCAGATACGTATAACAGAAACCAACCCTAAGCTGGCTTCAAGAGGAAGATTTATTCCTCTCTCATATAAAAGAACTCTGGGAGTTTTCAGGTACCTTGCACTTCATAGCACTGAGAACCTCGGTATTGTAATCCATACCTCAGTATGGTAATCCTTCCAATATCTGTGAACTAAAAATAATGTTATCACAGACTTTGGTGAAGATCTAATGTGATGAAGGAGCCTGACCTGGCCCAGAGTCTTCAATAAATGTTAGGAAACAATAGTATCTCTAGTCATATTGTTACTGTGAGTTGTTTCCTCTATTAGCTCCTTTTCAGATTTGTTCCTTTTTAGTAAAATTGATAAATTTCCAGGGTTTGTGTAATTTTTCAGATATTGGCTGCAGGCATGCCCGCACCAATATTTATTGTAAACATTTGTTTTAAGCATTCTGAGATGAACTCTGACATGTCAGTATTGCATCTTTCTGTCCTCAAAAGGTTGTGCTTGTTGTGAAGAAAGAAGACAATTGCAGGAGTAGAATGGGGTCCAGCTGCCACAGAATAACACTCTCATTACTTATACCATAACTGCCACTGGTATCCTGAGAGGTGGATTACATTATTCTGGCAGATCATGTATATGCTTTTTAATACAGTGTGCTAATTTTAATATTTTGATTGGGTGAGAGAAAACACTCTACCACACAATGAAACTACGTTGGAACTGCTATGAAAATAAAAGTGGAAAACAACCAGTCTTATCCATGACTCTTAGGAAAGTAGACACAAATTAAAAATGAATCAGTGTAGATGTGAAATTGGGTTGAAAAGGACGGGAAAGCCTCCAACTTACACACCCCAGGTCCGTATCACCTGCACATAGCAGTTGCCACTCAAAATGCAGTTTAACAAGGAATTTTATTAACAAGGGAGTTCAACAGAGAAAGTGAAAAGTCCTTAAAGCCACAAGTGGCAGTTATCTTACCCCAGTTACCATTCTCAGTCCCAAAGGTCCCAAAGACACAGTCCAAGATGGTGCCCCTTTGTCCCTCCAAACCTCAGAGGTTGGTATTCTGCAAAGTCCAGTCTTTCTCTGGCATCTTCTCTTCTCTCTCCAGTATCCCAAGCTGCTCCACTTCCTCAAAGTGCTTCAAATTTCTTCCACAATTGCTGTTGTACAAATCAGCTTTCTAAATTCCTGGCCATTACCAGGTACCAGTTTTCCAGGCCACCTTGCTGTGGCATCACACTCTCCACACTGGCCACTCTTCCACTGGCCACCATGACTCCTCACTACCACGACCTCACTCTTCCAGGGGACTTCTGCCCAGCCTGGGCACTTGGGCTACTCTTTACCTGCCTGCCATTCTCTCCTCTCTGGAAGGCTCTGCTTCCGGGTCCTTCTCCAGATGCCAAAACTTTTGAGCTATCAGCTTCATGTGTTTCTGCTTCTCATGCAAATCCTCTCCCAGCTGCTTCCTCTGCCAGTTTTTACAGCCACGAGTTTTTAATTGCCACACCCCCAAGGGTGGGGGAGGGCCACCCAGTCTCAGATGAAATATTATTCATCAATCAAAAAAGACAAACTTATGTCTTTTGTGGCAATAAGGATGAAGCTAGAAGGAATCATGCTAGAAGAAATAAACCAGAAAAAAATGAGAAATACTGAGTTGCCAGTGGGGAGCAAAGGGGGGTCAAGGTTCTTGGGTAAGCCCTGGAGGGGGGAATGGGTGTGGGAGGTGGCTCCACCAACTAGTGGATGGCTGCTTCACAGGGCAGCCATCTGCAGCTCGGATCACAGAGTCATGTTGCTCTCTTCTCCGAGCCCAAGGGGAGCCTGCGAGGATGCAGGCTAGGCTGAATGGGCCTGGCCCTGTGCAGGGAGGGACCTGTGGTGGAAAGCGGGGTGGGGGGTCCTCTTCCATTTCACTCTCACTCTAGCTAAACTTCAGAGGATTACGAACTTGTGCAACACAAACTCCAACATAGAATGGGCATGGGACCATGCAAAAATCCAGCTCAGAAGCCTGCGATGGACATAGCAGATGGACAACCAAGAGAACCAGTACATGCGAGACAAGAGAAACAACTGTAGAGACACAATGTCACCATGTGCACTTATGCACTCACTGGACCAAGAAGACCCAGGACTTCATTTTGAAGATGCCTTCAAGGGAAGCAACACACCCTCCCCACACTATGGGAGAGGAGAGGATGACCAAAGATGGGGGTAATTTGCCTCACATAAAAACTGCAAATTGAGGCGGAGGAGATGATATTAAAAGGCCATTCACAGATGCCTGTATTCACAGAGAAACTTCTTGACCAACACTGACTGGGGGTAAGACCCCTTAAATCTGATAACAGAACCATAAGGAAAAGCAGCCAAGCAATGGAGATGGGATTGGAGAAGATGGCCTGCAGCAACAAAACATGGATAGATCACAAATGAATACAGACTGGCCACCCAAAGAAAATTTAAGACTGAAAACCTACCAGCAAGGCTCGCCTGGTTCCAACAAATCAGACACTGCCATAGGAAAAAGACTAATGGACTTAACACAACTAGTAAACAACAAAGAGTGGGATTTGAGAGAATGGAAGGGGCACCAGAGGGAGGAGGGAGAGGGAGGTATCCCAAAAAACCACTTAAAGAGGTTATGATCTAAAAAACAAAATAAATAAAAAACTAAAAGAAAAGAAAAGAAAAGAAAAATACTGGACAGTCTCACTTATATGAGAGACAAAGGGAAAACAAATAAGACAAGAAAACAGACAAGAAAAATTTAAAACTAATATTTAGCAAAATTGAAGCATAGAGCATGAGGTGGGGGGGTGGAATCAGGGGTGAGAGGGGCACAGCAGACTGAGACAATGGTTCACAGGTGATAAGATGGTGGGAAAACCCGGGGGTATATAATGTTGTAAAATAAAGTAAATAATATAATAAAAAAAATAAATCAGTGCAGGGTAAGTTAGTCAGGCTTTTTCCTCCATTAGCCTGTGTAACCAGCACCTGTGGCATTGTATCTTTCCCATGATTGTAAGGCTCAGTGGGTGTGTGCATGTGTAAATCTGCACACCTGGGCTTAGGAGATGGGGTAAAGGAGCACACAAAGGGAGGGAGCGGGGAGGGAGATTGTTGGGGGGACTGCGGTGACTTGCCTGCCTTCCACCTCTCCTAGCCATGGCCTTACTCTATCCTGCCTGATGTGTCTGTGTACTTCTTGGAACCAATAATAAACCTATGCAGATTGGTGAGCCTGATGCTTGCACCAACAACTGGATATGAGGATTGGTTATACTAATTATGCTTTTTTGGTTAAATCCTACTTTGAGTTTAGAACAATACATTTGCCTACAGACCCTACGTATAGTTCCCTAAATACAATAGTTTTTTTTAAATTAGAATTTATTGATTTACTACTAACGTACAATACAAATACCAGGCTCACACTTCTATATGTGTAAATTCACTGCTCCCATCACCAAAGTCCTAGTGCCATTCCCACCATTAGATTGACCCTCTATACCCTGCAGATGTTGGGCTTCTCACTTTCCCTTCCAAGAATTCTGAAGCTCAACAAATAAATGGATCAGGAAATTGTGATACATGTACATAATGGAATATTATTCTTCAATCAAAAAAGACAAGTTTGATGCATTTGTGATAATGTGAATGGACCTAGAAGGAATCAAATTAGCAGAAATAAGCCAGAAAGATAATTGCTGGATAATCTCACCTATATGTGGGTTATAGGGAAACAAACATACAAAAGGACAGGGAAAATTTAAAACTGTTAGCAGAATGAAAACAGAGCAAGAGAGGGGGAGGGAGGAATATTTGGGGAGGGATGGGCACAGAGATTAAAGTTCATGGGTGATAAGGTGATAGTAGATCTTAGGGTAGACATGTAATATATATATATGTACAATTAATTAAAAAATAAAATCAGTTAAAAAATAAAAAGAATTCCGAAACTCTCATATAGAAGCAAATGTCCCCGGTGATGCTTCTGTTTGACTGAGGAAATGCTGTGTCAGGGGAAAGCTACATGTAGAGAGAGTACTATGATTTGTTTCCTCTAAATATCTTAATTTTTTCATAGGAGCTGTTTTGTTTTGATGAATTTTTTGGGTGGAACTGTGTGAAGGAAGGCCTTTGGGAGGACATGATCACTGAATATTTTCATTATGCACCATTTTCTACCCGTCTGAGGTTTGGCTTCTTGGATAGCAACAGTAACTGTAAATAAATTTAATCTAGTGAAACATTGACCTAGTTAAGATAATTTTAGATTGGTATTTCTAAGGGATCGTCTTCTCTCCCATCTTGCAAATTCTGTGAAGCTCTAAGAATTAGTTTTTCTGAAAATAGACATTAGTTTTAAATTGGTTTAAACAGTCCCTATAAGGGACCCCCATTGTAGGAAGGTTCTAGAACTTTGACCAGTATCAGCAGTATATCTAGGAGTTTGTTAGAAATGCAGAAGCTCAGACTGCCTCAAGTGTACTGAATGGAAATTTGCTTTCTGGTGATTCATATGTGCCTTAACATTTGAGGAGTCCTGATTTAAGAGACCTTTCCTTTTAGCAATAGCTACAACTAATTGCATATCTACTATCTCTCATTGTATGCTTCACAAAAACTGTAAGGAAAAGGATTATTAACCTTAATCTATAAAAGAGGAAACTGGCTGAGAGATTTACTCTGCCATATTAAGTAATTAATTAATGATTAAGATGGAATTAAAACCAGGTCTATCTGCTTTCCAAAGCACTTGCCTTAACACTTTTTCTCTCTTTCTTTCTTTAGGCTTTTCCATTCAAGTAAGTTTTTTCATTTCATAATCTCGCTAGGTGTTTTTCAAGATCACATTTACATGATTAAAAAAGCCAAAATACATCAAACTTTGTCAATAATTTTTGTCAAAAATTAAAACTTAGAACATATTTTTTGCATATGTACTTGTAACATACATGATAAAAATGTTAGTCTCAAAATGTAAAGAATTTTTATAAATCAAAAACAGGACTTCAATAGAAAAAAAGGAAAAATAGACAAAGGACCAGTTAACCTCAATATCATTAGTAATGAAGAAAATATCTTCTTATCACCCAAATTAATAAAGGTTT
>PVHY01029817.1:0-13924 GCA_004024945.1 Uropsilus gracilis
TAGGTGCGTTTCTGTGATAGGTCTTCACCATGTTTCTCCAGTCCATTATGTTCTATGATGATCCTTCTCCTGGGTCCTGCCCAGTTGTATTGTTAGGATCCTTATCTGGCCCCTTACGCTTTCTATGTCTCTGTTTGCAATGTTTGTGTTTTTCTTATTCCTCCTGAGGACTAAGGACTAAGTGGATAAGAGTACCCCCCCCCCAATTCCTCTAACCCGGAGTGGATTCTATCTTGCCCGGGTGCTGGTCCGGTCCTGGTCTCCCGGGCCAACCCCCGAGGCCCTCTTACCAGCCAGCTTGATGACAGTGGGTGCTCAGTAGGTGTGCAATGGGTGCGGCTGCCAGCCAGAGGCTGGCTGCCAGCTGTGGGCGCCTGCCAGTCAGGGTACGCACAACCCCACAGGCCAAACTAGCTGGTAAAAGAGTGAACATTATTATATGTGAATTGTATGTTTTAAATAGGCAAAAGGATCATACTTCTTATTTTAAGGAATGTTATCCTTTTATATGCAAAACTATGATAAATTTTAAAAGATCTATTGAAATTTTAGTGCAAGATTTCTTTTTCCATAGGGTTGCTTTTTAGATTTTTAGAAAGAAGCCTATTATACTGGTGCTATTGAATATTTTTGTTATCCAGAGCTCTAAGCTTTGCTTGGAATGCAGTAAATATTTTATTAATTGCTTCTCTAATCCCTAATCTAAGCCATAAATTCCTGAAGAATAAACCAGAGTTTATGCCTAAGAAGGAAGAGAGTGGAGAAATAAAAGTCTAGGGAGAGGATAACACATGTACTCTGTTTTCTCAGGTTGGTTTGTCAGCAAGCATCACCTACCTCTGCTGTGATGCAAATTTTTTAAGTTAAAGTTGAGCCATGAAAAAAAGTAGATCTCACACTGAAGTTCTTCAGAAAACAAGTCATTTACAAAATGCCATAGGCATGTTTTCTCAGGAGTTATTTCCTGAAAAACAATTCACCTTGCCCAACTTCAGTTTCTTTCACACAGAGTTTGGACACTTAACCCTTAAACACAGAATAACACATTCATTCAGATTTTATCTTTACCCAGTTCTTATTAAGTGGGTACAAGTTGGTTTGCTTCATTCTTTTATTTCCTCAGATTTCTTTTGGTGACAAAAAAGACTGTGGTGAAATACATGTGTGTATATTTGAATATGTGTCTGTAAGTATTGTTATATATTTATGTTTTTTAAATTCAGGTAACATTTGTTTACAATATTGTATACAATTTAGAAGAATAGGTTCACACCTTCTCAGATGTTGGTCACCACATCACTCCACCATCAAAGTACCCATGATCCTTTACCATAGACAATAAGATTTCATCTACTGACTTGAAGGTTGCATCTCACTGTTCTTTTTACACATCTATCATTCCAAAAGTTTATCTGCATCTCTCTCTCTCTCTTTTTTTTTTTTTTTTTTTTTGAGTCTAGGTCTCACTGTTTTTGCCTGTGGAACCCCAGGCTCATGTTGTATGTGGTACCATGGACTCAAGTAATCCCCGGCCTCAGCTTCCCAGGTAGCTAGGATTACATGTGCGCACCACCACGCCCAGCTATTTTTTGGGGACTAGGTCTCTCTGTTGCCCCGGGTTGGACTTGAACTGCAATCCCCAGACTCTGCTGCAACTCCATAAGCTGTCACAAACACGCGCCACTGTGCCCGGCTTCTCTGCATCTCTTTGTTTTGGTGTGGTTATAAAACTTGAGATCTAGCTTTCTGGCAAATTTTAAAGTGTACAATACCATATTTAACTACAGATACTGTATCATACAGATCTCTAGACCATATGCATCTTATATGATTATAACCTTTTATTCCATTGAACAATAACTTTCCATTTTCCTTTCTGCCCATCCCCTGAAAACCACATTCAATTTTCAGCTTGCATGACTATGACTATTTTAGGTACTTTTTGTAAGTGAAATCACATAAATATCCTTCGGTGACTTGACATATTTCATTTAGCATAATGCCTTTCGAGTCTATCTATATTGTTGCAAATAGAAGTACTTCCTCCTTTTTCAGGACTAAATGACATTCATTTGCTGTATATTTCATATATTCTATATTTATGTGTTTGTCATTTGCAGCATTTTTATATGTGCAGTGTTATGGATGATACTAACATGTACAAATATCTCTTTGAAATTCCAACTTTATCCCTTTTGTATATATACCCAGAAATGGGATTGTTGGATCATATGGAACTTCTAACTTTATCTTACAATTCTGCTAAAAAGAAACCATGAATATTAATGTATTTCCCACTTATCTGAGTAAAGGCTAGAATATATCTATGTACATGTTGAAAAATGCAGAAATCACAGTTTCTAATAAACTCTAAGCTCTCAATAATGTTGAATAAATAAACAAATGACTCAGTTAATTTACAAGAAGGGGAAAATGGGTATATAGAAAAACAAAATACTTGGTCATAGGGACATAGATAAGCATAATACATTCAATTATGTATACTATATGATCTCACCATGATTTTTAAAATACATAAGTAAATAATGGACATACATGTACCTATTACCAGTCTCATAAGTAATAAGCATTCTGTAATTCTCATTTCTTATATCTCCCTCTTTTGATAATGCTTATATTTGAGGAGTAAAATGCACAATTACAGATGGGACCATTCTGTTTTGTTTAAAAAGTAACACTATAAGTGCATTTGTGTGTATGTATCTAGTTGAAAATGGGGTAAAAAGAACATATCAGATAGTTAAGTGATTATCCCTAGTGTATGTAAATAAGATGGGGAGAATAAACTAGGTAGAACTTTTCTTTTTAATTTTATATTCCTGGAGAATTTGATTATTTTGGTATGCCTTTGCAATTGATATTTTTATTAAAAAGAAAGCTATTTTTTAAAAAAGAATAAAATTAACCAGTAGTAGTATTGCTATTAACATCAGTGTTCAAGACAGACATTTAATATAGCATTAATAAACAATTTTCATAATACTTCCTTTTTCTTTTGTATGAGAAAACCACAGCTTACTGCACACACACACATATATATATATATATATATATATATATATATATATATATATGCTGTGTATGTAAACATAAGTAGAAAACTCATAGTATTGCCAAAAAAGAAAACTAAGCTATCCAGTGACAGAAGAAGACTGAACAAAATTCTGAGTAAGGCTGAAATTTGTTAATAATTGATTGGATCTGTAGAGGGTGAGTTATGACAAAAAAGGTGGAGTAGCCATATTTTCTGTATTATGTTTTGTCCAGATAGGAGATGAATTCATATACTGCATGCTCTCTGGAGGCGATGAGCCCATTGCTTACACAGTACACATTGTATTCTGGTGGCACAGCTGTTACCCTCACAAATATTCATTATTTGTTTTCTTTTGTGAAGACCAGACAACTTTCAAGAAAAGGAGTGAACTTAATATATAATACTGAAAAGAAGTTGAGGAAGTGTGTGTTATAAACTGAATCGTGAATTCCCTCAATTTATATAAAGTTCTAATCTCCAATGTGACTAGCACTAAGACTTTTAAGAAGGTAATAAATGCTAAATGAGGTACTAAAGGGGGGTGGGGACCTAAACTAAAAGGACTAGTGTCTTTATAAAAAGAAAACACACCAAAGATCTTGCTCTCTCTCTATGCAGGCTTAGAAGAAAGGCTATGTGAGGACACAGTGAGAAGGCAGCTGTTGACAAGTCAAGAACAGCCATCTCTGCAGAAACCAACATTGCTGGCAACTTGATCTTAGACTTCTAGTCTCCAGAACTATGAAAAATAGTTTGTTTTTAAGTCACCCAGTGTGTAATCTTCTGTTAATGCTAGCCCTACTAAACTAATAGTGCCCAATGCACTTTTAAGATTTTTTATTTGTCTTTTCCCTGAAGAATTCTATTCAATATCCAGTCTCCTCTCTATCTTTTATTGTCAGTCTTGTTCTTTCTCAGTTATACCATTTTTTATTGCTAAGCTTTTATTAAAAGTCTCATGTTCTAAAGAAATTGAAGGAAATATACTACAATGTGATTTCATTCTTTGAAATGACAAGTGAAGCTTATAATTCTGGCTTAGAACCGTATTGCCAAAATATTTTAGTTTCAATACACATTTTTGTTATCTTCATCATACTTTCTATATTAACTCTTTTGATCTGAAATATGATATAGTTTGATAGGGGTGCAGTGGTGAAATTGGCTGGGGGGGAGGTCATGGCCTCCAGCATTGTAATGGTGCATTGGAATAGCAGCCATTGTGCCCTGGTGGACAGAGACTTGGAGAAGGCAAGCCACACCTTGTCATGATAGGATCAGTATGAGGGGATTTAAGGAGAAATGTAACTAGAGAGACAAGGAGAAAGGCATAGAGAGGAGGGAAAGCTGAAGAGCAGCAAGGAGGGTGGAGATCTTGGAGCTGCTACAGCCATGTACGGCAGCAGGGCAGGGAACGAAGCCACACTATGGGTTTTGATTCTGAGCCTGGGTTAGTGAGGAGCCTAGGGAAGCATGCTGGAGAAACTTGTGACTTGAGTAAGTTGACTTGGAAACATGGTACGTGAAAACTTTTTAACTTTGAAACTGTGAAGTTTGGGAATTGTTAGAAGACCTGAAGAGAACTTGCTGTGTTGCTGTTTTCATTGTGAGAGGTCTGAAGTGGTTGTTGCTGTTGTATTGAGTGAGTTTTACTGGTTGTATCACTTTGGAATTGAATCTGAAAAAATGCCAAAGTTGTGCCTTTTGGAGAATTGATGATGCCATCCTGGATTTTTTGTTGGATTTAAATCTCCCATTTCTGAAGAAGGAGCTATGACGGCATTTTGATTTCTATATTTAGCTTGAAGTGAATAGAGCTGTGTCTTTGAAGAAGGAGAAATAGCGGCATCTTGGTGTCTTCATCTAGTTTGAAGGTGGGACAGCTGCCATTTTGTGGATGCACATGGCTGAAGTAGCCACATGCGTTTTTGGACTAGAGACTAAATTGGTTGTTAAGATAATCAAAGACCCTTTTGGGTCTTGGGTTCCTTGTATCCCTCAGTGACTCTTGTCTATTTTATCTTTTAATAAGTAAATCTATTTTTGCCGCCTCTTAAGGTAATTGTGGTCTTGCTACTGCTTTTGTGGAATGGGACAACCATAAGGAGTGGCTAGGTTTAAAAGGCCAGCTGACTCCTGGATATCTGAGCAGTCTCATCTGTTGTTGTCCAGGAGTGCAAGTCCACACCCAGAAAAAATGGACATAGTTCCAAAAAATTAAAAGACTGGTGGGCCAAACATGGACCAACAGCTTTCAGTGAGAAGAGTTGGAGTGACCAGAGGGGGAAGAGGGAAAGGGAAGGTGGGGTGGGGAATAAGGGTACAATACAACCATACGAATGTGACCAATGTTGTATGATGATTACAAAATAAAAAAATTAAAAAAAAATAAAGGGCCAGCTGCTCCTGCTTGTAATTTTAGATAAGTAACCTGTTTTGCTTGTGTTGTTACCCAATTTCAAGTCCATCAAAATTACCATTTCTATTCAAGAAGAGTTAATTTAATTTTTGTAGACCGAAGGAATAAAGAATTGTTTTACCATGACAACAACAAAATGGTAATTGAATGAAAAAAATGTGTTAAACTTGCTGTGGCAAAAATCATGCAATATATAACTATCAAATCATCACATTTTACACCTTACAATCATTTAATGTTATGTGAAATCTATCTCAGCAAAACTGGAAAAAAATAATAAAAAAATACTTAATATTGTTGTTTCAATACCTGACAAGAACCCTTTTAGATATTGGTCAATAGATATTTTTTTAAGCTGATTTCTATTGTGCAGACACGATTCCTCTAAATTCTCATAGTTTGGTAATAAACCGAATTTACCAGAAGATCCAGCTCGAGAGACATGGGAACAGGATGAGACATGAGCTATGAAATAAAAAGAACACTTTTTATCTTGTCTCACCCCCTCTGGCACACTAGAGAGTAGTCGATAGCCAGTCTCACCTGTGACACAGTCTCAGAAGCTCTTTGGAATGTCTCAGGAGACTTAATGACTAATAGATTATGATGATTTGCTCCCAGAGATAGATTCCTATGTTATCATCTGTACCCTGTTGTTTGTCAATATGCTTTGGAATCAAGTTTCACCTTCCCTGCTAGATTATTGTAATTATTTCCTTACCAAGCTATATAAGGATGTTCATAATTGCATTAAATTGGACCAATTCAGATCATGCTCTGCAGTCCCCAGTCTGTGAGTTGACTGTTCTCTGATCATTATCAATCTCTTCCATCTCATTTTCTTTTTCATTCCACATGCGACTCCTAACACAGCTGAATGTGAATTTAATGATACAAAAAAATGCTATACTATGTGTTAGGTAATTCTTAACTGTTTACTTGCTGTAAGATCTTAGGTGCTGAGTTTGTAGAGAGAAGGTATCCATTACTATTTATGTTTTTCCCTCAGATGTTGTATGGTCCTGAGAAAAGTTTGAGAAGTATCGTAGAAAATAATCCTTAAGATCCCTTTAAGTTATAACATTGTTCAGTCATATGTCATAATTCACATTCTGAGCTGCATGGAATGCTGGGACATTCTAACAAGCTGCATCAGAGAATCGAAACCAGAAATTGGCAGTGCTTTAGCTCCCCTGAAGAAAAACTGTGTGTAATCAATTAGCAAGCCATGGAGTCCAGATCAACTCTACTCTTCAAGAGGAGAAATTTGATTCTAGGAGCAATGGACATAGCACTTTGAGCAGGATTTCTGAAGAGAAATAATTCATAGCATATGGTAGGTTTCTAGGATCCTGTAAAGGAGGACTCGAGTAGAATCATGGGAAAGAATATCAAGAGTCTTGAAGGGACTTGGGTAGAATAAACTTGAAGGGAATCTGAGTTCTAGTATATCAAATAGGGATTCAGGGCCAAGTTTTATTTCCAGGGGGGAAGCTGCATATGGGTTGAGAAACCTCGTAAACACATCAGATTGACTAGCTATATCTTGTATTGAATGTGAGTTATCTGTTTGCAGTGGGTGAAGATTAGACAGGGTCAGTTTTTACTTAGGCATCTACATCTCTTTTTTGCTTATTGATGGTGGTGCCTTAAGGAAGAAATGCCTGGGGGCAATCATCTAGGCCTGAGGCAAACTCCTTTAGACTTTGTCCTTTCCAGAGTCAGTGTTCTGACTGGACCAGCCTGTGATTCTTAAGATTGCAAGATGTATCTCAGTAAGAACCATCAAGGAACTTTGGGAAAAACAAGATATATTTAATATCCTGAAGGGTATACATAACAAAGGTCACACAACAAGGTCATAGGAAAGGAGAGGATATAAGTTGGAGTTCTTTTTTATTAGGCTAGAAGGTGGTATGCCTGGGGTTTCTCTAATTAACTTTTTACTAGTAATTTTATTTTTTATTTTATTTATTTATTTTTTTAAATATATAAACAATTTTATTTTGTTCTTTGGGTTACAACCTCTGTGTTATATATTTTTTCCCCTCCCTCCTCCCTCCAGTGCTCCCTCCATTCTCTCCCACCCCACTCTTTGTTATTTATTAGCTGTGCTGAGTCCATTAGTCTCTTTCCTATAATTAGTGTCTTTTCTCTGGGTGAGGGACTGCGTTGTTGGGTCCAGGCGCACCTTGCTGTTAGATTTTCAGTCTTAAGTTTGCGTTGGGTTGCCAGGTTATATTCATTTGTGATATGTTCATGTTTTTTGCTGCAGGCCATCCTCTCCAATCCAATCCCATCTCCATTGCTTTGCTGCTTTTCCTTACGGCTAATTTTAGAACCCAAGAAAGAGAATTAGTATATGGGGAAGTTCTTGAATGCAAGTAAGTAGTAAAATGGTTAGTTAAAACAAAACAAGCTTTGTTATTGTTTTTTAAAGGTTTAGTTTAATTTCAGGTAATACAGAATTCAGGACAGAGTGAAGATTGAAGATGAGCCACTCTGGCAGGATTCTAAACTTGGGTTTTCTCTAACCTCAAGATAAAGAAGAAATGTCTAGGTGAGAAAAACTAAAATGAGTCAGTATATGGTTTCTTTCCCTCTCTCCCTCTCTTCCTTTTTTCCTTCCTTCCTTCTGAAATCAGGTAAGAAAATAGGCAAAACATGATACTGAACTAAACTTACAAGAGGGAGAAGCTGGCCCTTTTAAACCCAGTCACACATCAGGTTCATCCCAACCCATGCAAGCAGTAGCTAGACCACACTAACCTTAAGAAGAAGCAAAAACAGATATACTCATTAAAATACAAAATAAACAAAAGTCACTAAAGGTACCAGGGACCCCTTTCAGTAATCTTACCACACAGTTCAGTCTCCAGTCTGAAAACTGCACATGGCTCCTTCAG
This sequence comes from Uropsilus gracilis, assembly GCA_004024945.1. Classification (NCBI taxonomy): domain Eukaryota; kingdom Metazoa; phylum Chordata; class Mammalia; order Eulipotyphla; family Talpidae; genus Uropsilus; species Uropsilus gracilis. Next base: position 8,384 of record PVHY01029817.1, read on the forward strand.
TCATGTGCATTCACAAAATGGTGCTGTCCCACTTTCAAGCCAGATGAAGAAAGCAAAATGGCATCGTTGCTCCTTTTTCCAAAGGCACAGCTATTCACTTCAAGTCAAGGAAACCAAGATGGTGCCATCAGCCCTCCTTCAAAAGTGGGAGATCCAAATCCAACAAAGAAACTAGGATGGTGTCATCAATTTTCCTTCAAAAGGCACAGCTCTGGCATTCTTTCAGCTTCAACTGTAAAGTGGCCTGAAACCAGCAAGACTCACTCAATACAACAGCAGCAACTATTTCAGACTTCTCATGATGAAAACAGCCATACAACAAGGTCTCATCAGGTCTCCAGACAATTCCTAAGCTTCACAATTTCAAAGTTAAAACAAGTTTTCAAATATCATGTTTCCAAGTCAACTTACACAAGTCACAAGTTTCTCCAACATGCTTCTCCAGGTTTCTCACCAACCTAGGCTGGGGCTAGAAGCCCACAGTGTGGCTTCCTTCCCTGGCCTGCTTGCCACACATGGCAGTGGCAGTGTGGCCTCCAGCTTCCTTGTTGCTCCTCTATTCTCTTTTCTCCTCTCTGTGCCTTTCTCTCTCTCTCCTCTGTCCTCTCCTCCTTAAATCCTCTCACACTCTTCTCCTCTCGCAAGAAGGCTAAACTTCCCTTCTCCAAGTCTCTGCCCACGAGGGCACAATGGCTGCCATTCTAATGCAGCACCAGCATGCTGAAGGCCATGGCCCCCCAATTCCACCACAACGCTTTTATCCCTCCCTCCCTCCCTCCCTCCCCCTCCCCCTCAAATGTTTATTCTTAAGTGTGCAACAGATTCTAAGACAATTCATTCTACCTATTGGTGGCAAAAAATATTATGGCAGGGAATACAGATGTTGAAGTGGGAATGGAATTAAGGACCACCAATGCCTAAGGCGCAAGGAACATCTTACTTTTTGCCAGATTTCTTTTTTTTTTTTTTTTTGAGACTAGGTCTCACTATTTTTGCCCGTGGAACCGCAGGCTCTCGTTGCCCGGGGTACCACAGACTCAAGCCATCCCCAGCCTCAGCTTCCCAGCTAGCTGGGATAACAGGCGCGCACCACCACGCCTAGCTATTTTTTTGGAACTAGGTCTTGGTACGGGCTCCAGGCGGGACTCGAACTGCGATCCCTAGCCCCGGCCGCTTCATAGGCTGAAGCTTACAAGCACGAGCCACCGTGCCTGGCTTTTGCCAGATTTCTTAATTCCACCTGTGACCAGGGGGACTTTCCCCACAGCCCTCACTTTTAGCTCCTCAACCTTCTTCTGCTCCTCTTTGTGTTTCTGTTCAAATGCCTTATCTTCCTCATTCATCTTTTTGATCTGCTTCTTGGGCTGCATCAGGGACTTCTTGCCACCTTTGCAACCAGACATGGTGCCAGTTGCACCTCAATCCAAACCTTATCACTGTAAGCCAAAACAAAGCAAACTTTGGGGGAGGGATGCCTTGAATCTCATCATGTAGCTGATGATGTCTTTATTGGAGAGTGCTGTCTTTGAAGTGGATGTCTTGGCAATCTAAAGCTTAATGTCAAACACATATTCTAATAAAAAAAATCCAACTGTTATCTGCTCACTCTACACTGAAGTAGACCAAATGGCAGTTATATGAAAAGTTCACCATGGAAAAGGTTTTGTCAATGAGAGCTGTCTAAAATCGAATTTTCTATCACTTAAGTGCTAGTTGAGTTAGAGTAGTCTGAAGATTGATGACAGATGGAACTGAGGAAATTCTTGTGTTGAGTGGGAAAATAGAGTAGAAAATTGGGAAAAAGCCAGATCTTACTTTTTACCCTATTCTGGTTCCTTTTAATGAGTTGAATTAACCCATACATGATGTTCCAGAAGTAGATGAAAACCAGTTTGTGGCATTGGTTTCTACTAAAATTGAATCCACTCATAGCTTCCTTTTTTCCATCATTCTCATTATGCAATTTTAAAGCTCCCTTTCACAGGTTTCTTTCTCTGCTCAGTTCCTTGAATTCTGATTTAGTCATAGTGTCACTGATCTCATGCTACACTTTAGATATATATTAATGTAGCCCAAGCTGAAAATTAGAAGTGGGCACACTTCTAATTTTATCTTCTAGCTTCATGTTCAATTGAGCTTTACCTGCACTCCTGTGAACAGATTAGGTAGGCCTTTTTTAATTCTGCCTTACTGCTGAGAAAGAGGACCAGGACAGCATCCTTCATTTTCCAGTTCTTTGTTTATGTACATTCTAAATGAGGCAGGAAGTGACCCAAGCTGTTTTCAAAGCTACAGCTTTCAAGAAGAGAGTATTTGAAGACAAAATAAAATTAAAGGAATGGAGGAAGGAAAATGTGAGGCAACTTTTGGACAGAGGTTGAAGTTGTACTTGAGAAGGAGGATGAGTAGCACATATATGAGCTCCTAGAAGCAGACCCAGTGCCAATGATTCATGTGCAAGTGATGCATTAAAGTGCTCCTGGAAGAAAGTAGTAAGGATTTGTAGATAGTAGGACTGAGAAAAAAGCAAGGCAGAGTTGAGAAATCAGGTACTCTGTTAATTTCTTATTGTATTCTTTAGCAAACTAACACAACCTCAGGGGCTTATAACAAATATTTATTATCTCACTGTTTCTCTAAGTCAAAATTCAAAGCATGGTACAACTGAGCATTCTGCTTCCGGTCTCAAAGTCTCTAATCAAAGTGTTGGCAGGGTCTGAATTCTCATCTAGGGTGGAGGTTCTCTTCTAAGCTCATGTGACTGTTAGCAGAATTCATTTCTTTGTAGTTGTAGGACTCATGGGGTTTCCTTCATCAAAAATGCACGAAAGCATCTATTTGATCTTAGGAGAAAGGCCTACCTTCTTGAAAGGCATATGTGATTAGATCAGGCCCACATCAGCAATCTCTTTTTAGGTAACTCAAAGTCAACTGATTGGTCACATTGAGTGTGTCTTTGAAATTGCTCATCTTTGCCATATAATGCAATATAATCAAAAGAGTGACATTCTACCTTACTTACACATCTTGCATATGCTCAAGGGACAGATTCAAACAAAATGTTGGCTATTAGGAGGTCTCTTAGAATTCTGTTTACCTCCTACCCACCAAATGATCCTGTGGGGAGCTCTGGAGTATAAATTATAACTCAGATTTTGTGGGTATTTGAGGCAAGAAATCTTAACCTTTCATATTCTCTCAAGGAAGGGCAGAATTGGGAAAAAAATGAAGCTATTCTAGAGTTATGAATAAATGAGTGCATAAATAAATGAATGATAGAACAATAATTTAATATATAACTATATAAAAACCGCTGTCAGGACCTGAAGATACAAGGGTAAACCAGACTCAGACAGTCCCTGTTCTTTATGAGAGATAGTTACAAAACAAAGCAAACAAATAATTATACAATAAAAGTGGTGTAACACTACAAAGAAATGTAGTGAGGTTATACATTAAGGAAAACATTGTGGGTGGCAGGGGAAACTATATTAGTGAGACATTTATGTGAGACCTGCAGAATAAGTTGAAATTTTCCAAGTGTATTAGTTTCCTAATTTTCTACAATAGATAACCATACATTTCAAGGTTTACAATCTGGAGGCCAGGAGTTTGAAATTAATGAGTTAGAAAGACCATGTTCCTTTTGAAGGCTCTAAGGGGATGTACTTTCTTGCTTCTTTTAGCTTCTAGTGAGTCCCGAAAGCAATTCCTTGCCTTCTGGTGGCGTCACTAAAATCTCTGCTTTCATCTTCTCATGGATTTCTTTCCCTCTGGATCTTCTCTGTCTCATTTTCAAATCTCTGTCTTCTTTTTTTGTACAAAAACACCAATCAGTGTAGTTAAGGTCCACCCTAAATCCATGAATGGTCTCACCTCAAGATCCTTAATTACAGTTGCAAAGATATTATGTTCAATAAGGTAACATTACAGAACCTGGCTTGGACATATCTTTTGGGGACATAAAAATTAACCTCACAGCATCAGGTGAACGGGAAGAGGTGATGGGGTGCTGTGGTGAAATTGGGGGTCCGTGGTCCTTAGCATGGTGGTGCAGCATTAGAATGGCAGCCATTTTGCCCTGGTGGGTGGAGACTTGGAGAAGGGAAGTTAAGCCTTCTTGCAAGAGGAGAAGAGTATGAAGGGATTTAAGGAGGAGAAGACAGAGATAGAAGGGGAGAAAGGTGTGGAGATGAGAGAGCAGAGGAGCAGCAGGGAGGCTGGAGGCCTAATAGCTGCCTCTGCCATGTGTGGCAGCTGGGCAGGGAAGGGAGCCATTCTGTGTGCTTCCATCCCACCTTGGGCTGGTGAGGCCCCCGGGGAAGCATGTTGAAGAAATTTGTGATTTGTGTAAGTTGGCTTGGAAACTTGAAAACTTGTTTTAACTTCGAAACTGTGAAGTTTAAGAATTGTCTGGAGACCTGAAGAGAACTTGCTGTGTTGCTGTTTTCATCATGAGAGGTCTGCAATGGTTGCTGTTGTAGTATTGCGTGAGTCTTGCTGGATTAATTTTATAAGAATATAGATAAACACAATATGGACTAGTGATGTCAGAAAATATTTTGAAAACAGTAAATAGAGGGAGGGGTAATTGCAAAAATAGAAAACTTATATGCCATGTAACAGAATGACACAAACCAAAACAAAATTAGGTCCAATTTCCATTAAACCACAAAAAGGAAATATCACAGATGTCCTTCACAATGAATATTAAGAACACTGCCCTGTGTTTGGGCATCCACTAAAATTAAAAACAAAACACACATGGTTGGTTATACTGGAGGCACCAGCAACATTAACGGTAAGAGTGTCTGAGGAGACTGAAATGAATGAGTAGCTGGAAAACCATTCTAGTTATCCTTCCCATGTTTCATAATTGAGAATTTTTCCTCTAGGCTTTCAGGACTCCAGAGAGATTTATAATCTGAAGAGTTAGTGAAGGTCCAGACTTGAGGACACTGAGAAGAATGGAAAATAGGATTCAGGTGCAAGACTGACAGAGGCAGAGTTGGTTACAATCTACCTGTTAGTAGGCTGAGAGTCCCCACTCCACCCCCATTAGCTGCCTTTCCTGCTTCATCTCTCAGAATGGTAGCAATGAAGGTTTTCCCTTCCAAGTCAAAACACAAGATAGTTCTCTAGGGAAAAAGAATGATCCCAGTTGGGAAAAAAATTCACACAAACTAAGTTTTCAGGTCTCTTAAATCACCAGGGACCTAGCTCAGGGGCCTCATGGTGGTCAAATCTGTCCATGCACAGAGAACTTGACTCAGTGCCTTAGTGTTCTGATTAAATATGGGCCATCAAAGGTCACCAAACACTGAGAGAAAGCCAATATCCTGAAATACAGAGACTAAAGCAGAAAAAAGCAAGTCAGAGAAAATGTGTTTTTTTAAATTTTTATTTATTTATTTTCTTACATCATTGTTAATTTTTGGACAGTATTTGACATATCCGCGAAGATGTAGCCCCCATAATTCTCCCACCACCATAGTACTTGTGATCCATCATATAGTCTCTGGTGCTTCCCCCCCCCCCCCC
>PVHY01029818.1:0-13933 GCA_004024945.1 Uropsilus gracilis
CCACAGACTTAACTAGTTGCCCAGGGTACTATGAACTCAAGCGATTCCCAGCCCCTGTCTCCCAGATAGCTGGGATTACAGGCACCTGCCACCATGTCCAGCTGCTTTGTCGAGACCAGCTCTCACTATGTTGCCTGAGATAGTCTCGAACCCACGAACTCAAGTGATCCCAGGTCTCTTACCTCCCAGTGCTTGGACGACAAGTGCACACCACCACGCCCAGCTGTGTCTCCTCTTTATAATGAAAGAGATGAATAGTATATCCCTGAGGCCCTTCTAACTCTAGGACTCCTTGATGTTTTGTTTTTTTGTTTTACTTTTTATTATTTTTTAGTGACTAGGCCTTGTTATGTAGCCCAGGGTATTCTGGAAGCTGCAGACTCAAGTGCTTCCTAGGCTCAGCCTCCCAAGTAGCTAGGATTACAAGCACGCATCACCGCACTGGCTTAGGACTCCTTCATGTTAATGGAACAACCTCTCCTAAGAGATGAGAGTCTAGTGCTTGTTTTTTCAGCAATGAAATATCAAAGAGGCTCAATTTATCGCCAGTTTTTGCAAGATCCTAACCCAATATAAAGAGTTTGTCATATAATATTGAGATTCAATCCATTAAAATAATTGCTTCCCAGATGCCAAATTCACAATAGAATGTCCCAGTTCATTATGAGTGATGTTGAAAAATCTTATGTGAACAATGACTTGGACCTTTTCCTGAAAAATCCTGGTGCCTCTTATTTCTGCTCCGTAAGAGCAATTAACATTCCTCTCAGTGGAAACATGAACAACTTGGGGCCATCAGTAACCAAGGAGTCTATTTTCATTTCCACGGAGAGAAGAGACAGAAACCCAGGGGTCTGGGTGGAGGTTGGAAAATAACAGAGATGCTGATTGTGTTTTTAAAATTCCAATTTCATTTTCAAGTGCAGAATGTGCCCAGAAGCAAGACTCAATAGCAATCTCCAGCAAATGTCCTTAATTACTTCTTTCCCAGGCTTCTCAAACATTAGCAGCCTGGAGAGCTGGTCCATAAAACTGGCCGGAAATCACTCCAAATCCTTTTCTAATTATGAACTTGAAAAGTAGGCAGAGTTACACTGAGATGTGACTCCCCTAAAACATCATTCAACAGAGTGAGGCTCCCATCTCTGAAATTCTCAGACCAGTAGGATCTCAGAGGCAGCAATGAAACTACATTTTGTTGCCCTTGAGGGCTCCACGACATGGTTCTCTCTGCCTCCCTTGTTCTCTGTTCTCCCATGTCCCACATGCCAGGATGGTGACTTAGTTCCTTCTAGGTTCTGGGACAATCCAGACATAAAATAGTTTGTCTTATTGCCTCCACTTCTTCAATGTTCAGTGCTCAGTGGCATCATTTGGTTCTGGTAAAAGGTTTCCTTCAATACTAATCAGTAACACTTAAAAATATAGGCATTTCAAATTAAATCCACACTGAGATACCATCTTACACCAGTAAGAATGGTCATATAAAAAAACGGGCAACAACAAGTGCTGGCACAGATGCGGAGAAAAAGGAACACTCTTACACTGCTGGTGGGAGTGCAAACTGGTCCAGCCACTATGGAAGGCAGTGTGGAGGACCCTCAAACAACTGAAAGTGGACTTACCATTTGACCCAGCAATCCCACTTCTGGGAATCTACCCAAAGGATACAAAAACACTCATTCATAAGGATGCCTGTATTCGCATATTTATTGCAGCTCTGTTTACAATTGCCAAGATATGAAAGCAGCCCAAATGCCCCAAAACTGATGAATGGGTGAAAAAAATGTGTATGTACACGATGGAATATTATGCATCAATCAAAGAGGACAAACATATGTCATTTGCACCAACATGAATAGAACTAGAAGGATTCATATTAGCAGAAATAAACCAGAAAGAAAAAGAGAAATATGGGATGGTCTCACTTATATGAAGGCTATAGGAAGAAACAAATGAATAAGAAAAATTAGAAACAACCAATAGAACTGAACCATAGACTGGGAGAGGGGGAGGAGGAAGAAAATGGGGGAGGCAGAGGACACAAAAGATTAAGATGGCTAATGGGTGTTAAGGAAATGGGAAAATTCCGGGGTACACAATGATGTAATATATACATATATATATATAATAAATACATATATGTATATATAGGCATTAATTTTGTCTCCAGGAGTCAGTTTGAGATGTCTATTACTAGTACAGCTACGTAGACACTAAGTCTATAAATACTTAAATACATGTCCTGTCTTGCAACGTCAAACACTGTGGTCAGTGTGGGTGGGAGACGGGGGGTGAGGGGTAGCTGGGACCCAGGGCTGCAGAATGGAGAAGAGACAAGGACAAGAGAGTGATGCAATTTATTTGGACAGAAGGAATTTTTAAAGCCCTTTTAAGTTGTCGTAAAACATCATCTTAGGAGAAGATGACCAAGGCGGGGGGAACATCTGAGCACAGTCTGTGCTGACATTGTACTTAGCAGAAGTCAAGCCAGACATTCACCTTGAGGAGACTGTTCTCCTTGGGCAGCTGGGAGGTGGTGAACACCTGCAAGAAGACGCCTGGGTCATGTGGGTGTAGACAGGTTCCTGCCACCGCCTCCTTTTCAGAGAAAAAAGAGGCAGTTCTGCCATTACGACATTCTCACCCCAAATCCAGGCAGATGGTCCATCGCCCTTGAGAAGGCTGAGTCACCCACTGACCTGGCTTCAAGTCTCCCCCCTTCCCAGCCCTTCCCAGCCGTCCCCCCCAACCAGTCCATCCACATTACTTTGAGTTGTCCTCGGGGTCCTCAGGGCTGCCAAGCTCCTTGCAAGCTTAACCTCAAGCCAAAGTCACAGAATTCTGGGGACTGTCCCCAAAGTCTTGCCACGCCGGTATCGACATCAAATTCCTGCCAGAGAGGCCTCCAAGATGCAGCTTCTGGTCCTCCTGAACCTGCTCACTGACTTGCAGGCATTGGGCCTTGGAGACATGGACACAGGAACTGGAAAAAGTCCACGTCACCGGTAGGTGATGACAGTAACCTACTCACAGGGCAATAAAAGACTAGACCCTAAAAAATGGTGTTTCTCTCCCACGAGTGCCGACTACACTGATCCATTAGGACAAAAGGAGCAACGAGGTACATGCCCTGTGTGAGCACTAGGTCAGCCCTGGAGAAAAACACCACCGACTCAGGCCCTAGTAAAAAGGCTAAGAATTGATGACAAATTCTCCTCCATGGAGCATAGTGACTTTCTGGTTTCTCTGCTCCCTTTTACCTGTGATTGAAGCGCACTGGTGCAGCCCGAGGCTGCTCCGAGCTGGAGCTCGCTTGCTCCCCATCAAGCAAGTGCAGAAATCACAGGTTCCTGAAGTGTGGTGAGGACTGAGAGCTCGGGACAGGCTGGGAGGCTGGCCGGGAGGAGACAGCTCTGGGCTCAGGTCTGCCCCAGTCTCCGGAGGATGCCAGTCTCTCGGAAGGTAGCAGCAGATGCTTCCTAAACAGCTAGCAAGGGCCCACGATGGACCAGGCCCATGATCATGGCCACCCCCAGGCCACCCCCCAGGATGGGCATCCCAGGTCCATGTCTCTATCCTGCTGTGATGCACAGGCTACTTAACAAGACACAAGGACTCCAATTGAAGTTCAAAGCTGGTGCACCAGGGTCCCCAAGCCAGGTAGACAAGAGAGACCCCTAACAATCTCTGTGACACCTTTAATAGGGCAAAACCACCACTGCCCCTTATTGTGAAGCAAGCAAGCAGGTGTAGGACACGTTCCCATAACTACAGGACACGTCCCCATGTTCCCATAATGGTGAGACTCGTTCCCATACCTGCAGGATATATCCCCATAACTACGGGTTTCCAACAATGCTGACAGCCATCACCTATCAGGAAAACAATGCTGACATCCATCATCCACCAGGTGGGCAAGATGGTTGTCAGGAACAGCGGGGAATAAGGGGAGGCAGAAACAGGATGTTGGACCAGCCAGCCATGGTGGTTGCTTCCCACTGGGGGCAGGGAGAGGACACTGGTTTCAAAATGGAGCTACTTTGGTTAGTCTGTTCCCAACACATCCCGCTCAAGTCTGGCAAACACAAGAAAGCACAGCTCCTCACACCTCCATCTCATTTTACAGTCCCTGCCAGCAACAAGAAGCACCCGGGTAATTAAGCCCACTTTGCTGTGAACAGCCTGGGGAGGATTCATGGCAACCTCCATGCAGCATATGGGTCTGGCAAACTGGACACGTGACCCACACAACCAGACATGTGACCCACACAACCTATGGGACACATGACCCATACAATGTATGACAGGATTGATAAGTGAGGCGTTTACATGGATGCTGATGCCAAAAAAAAAAAATAAATCTTAACTGGTTGAAAGATTTAGGAAAGCATCATTTTTTGTTGGCTTTGCTGTTCTTTACGAGCTGGCACACTCAGGTCTTAGTAGGCGTCCTTCAAGAGTCAGACGCCTCCTTCTGAACATCATCAGCCACGTGGTCCCTTGAACTAGGTACTCAAATAATTTTTCCGCCTCTTTTCCCTTTTTCAGCTGCTCAACTTTCAAACAAGAGGCTGTTCTGTAATTCATCCGTGGGGATGGCACTGAATGGAATTGATACAGGGTAGTGATGCAGTTGAAAACTGAATAGGCGACAAAATGCCCTGGTGGGTGGGATCTGAAAGAACCTCGAGAGAAAATGAGACGTGGGAAGAGAGGGTGGAGATAAAAGGAAGGAGGAAAAGAAAAAGAAAAAGAAAAGGAAGGAGAGGAGAATGGTGAACTGAGAGAACAGGCCCATGTGGCCTGGCCAGGGGAAGCCCCCTGAAGAGTGAGCTGGTGGTGGAAAGGAGCCATGGTGGCCAGCAGAAGAGTGGCCGGTGTGGAGAGTGTGGCACCGCAGCAAGGTGGCATAGTGAGCTGGTACCTGGAGATGGCCAGGGATTTGGAAAGCTGATTTGTGCATCAGCAATTGTGGAAGAAATTTGAAGAACCTTGGAGAAGCAGAGCAGCGCAGAACACTGGAGATGAAGTGAAGACACTGGAGAAAGACTGGACTTTGCAGCGCCTGCCTCAGTTTTGGAGGGGCAAAGGGCACCATCTTGGACACGTGTCTTTGGGACCTTTGGGACTGAAAATAGTGACTGGGGTAACTTGTGGCAGTGAGGACTTTTCGTTTTCCTGGTTAATTTCCTTGTAAATAAACCCTGTTGTTGAACTGCCTTTGACTGGCAATTGCTATGCGTGAGTGATGAAAGTTGAGCAGCAGAAGCCACATTTTCAGAGATTTTTTTTTCCCTGTGGCTTGTTGGTTGGCAGCTTCTACCCCTTTCTACCCGATTTCAGAACCAGTCTTAAAAAGGCCCTTCCCCAGCAGATGGCAATCGCCTGGTGCGCCATGACTTTAGCCTTTGCTATAAAACACCATTTGCTTCTAGATTAAAATTCCGCAAAAAATAAAACGCTGCGGGAACCAGGGCAGAGGCCTCAGGGGGGATGTCACGCCGGTGGGTGATTTCCACTCCAGGCTGTGCATCCAAGTTCCCGGATGAACCCTGAAAGCAGCCCCCGGAGATTCAGAACCGGCTGGAGGAGGAGTTGGGGCCAGAAGCCATAGCTATCGAGAGCTCTCCAGGCAACCTAGGATGCAGCTGTGTGAGGGAATCGCTGGTTGAGACAATGAAGGCCCCAGAAAAATGGCCTATCCAAAGCAAATGCTAAAATATATTCATCCAGTTTCCTTTCACATTGTTTCTAAGTTTCCTTAAAACAAAAGCTATTTAGCAGATGCCTTGGACATGTGTATATATAAATGCAATAAGATAAATATAAATAGGGAGGGAACAAGACTCCCAGAAGGAAAATATTCCTGCGAGCCAGCGAATCTGCACACTGCTACGAGCGAGCTTCAGAAAACACAGGCACGCTGTGAGATGGGAAGGAACCGAGGTGCCTTTGGCTTTCTGCTCTCTGTGGTTGGAATTAAGTAACGGGCCCTGCAGGCAAGTGTACACTCTCCTAGGGGGTGGCCCAGAAGCCTCGGAAGCTGGGTAACCTCTCAAGAGAAGGGCTGCCCCTGGGAGGTCTGTGTGGATTGTCCCTTAAGCCTGTCCATGCCTGCAGCTTTCCCTCTCCTCAGTGTGTGAGATGGAGGTGCCGGGGGGCAGGATCAGGTGGGGAGGAGCTCTGGGTCCCCAGCGCAGAGCAGAGAGTAGCCGCAGGGTACAGGAGCTCACAGTCATCCACAGCAGAACTTGAAGGACCTTGCACGTTAACATGGACTTGCTCCTGCCGGTGGTGGGCAGAGAAAGGAGGGAGGAGACTGTCTTTCGAAAGTGAGAGTGATCTGATGGGTCTTCTCCTGTGAGAGATGACTAAGACTGCGACGGGGAGCACGGACCGGAAAGGGGTGACACTGGTGCAGGAACAAGTCAGGAGGTGGTACCGCAGTCACAGCAAAATGACCCAGGTGCCAGCAGGCTCACCTCCACGGCCCGCTGGAGTTAGGACCCCCTTCCTGCACTGACGATTACTGAGATGAACGGTGCTCGGGCAGGTAAGGCTGTCATAACGGTGCCAGCGGCTCCATGGCACCGAGCAGCAGCAGCTGCCTCCTCCCTCTGTTGTTTTGTGAGCCCGAAAGCTTGCAAGGACCCAACGCCTTTCGCCTTGTGACTCCTGAAGTCCTGGTGTCCTCTCCAGTCACCGTGAGCGGGGGAGGGGTAGATGCCCGTGGAAGGCGTCTGTGACCCAGGGCTGGAGAGATCCACAGGTGTCCACACACAGCCACAGAGGCTGGGAAACAGAGCTCAGTCGTGGCCTGGCTGGGAGAAGCGCATACAAATCCAGGCGAGCGCCTCCGTCTCTGGGGTTTCCCTAAATCCCGTATCAGAGCTGGAGGATTCATTCACAGCACGTTTTCCTGAAGGCTCGGAAGCTTACTGGCTTCTGGCTTTTCTGTCCTTTGCAGCTCTCAGGAGCCTCCGGCCTATCGAGTGTGCTGGTCAGGCTCCAAGAGCGCCTGGCCCTCGGCATGGCGGGTCATCTGCCTCTCAGAAGTCCCCAGGCCCATCACGCAGGCCTCGGCACGAGCAGGTGAGCAGGACTCCTGCAACAGCGCGGTGTGCAGACGGGCTGCGGCCGGTGGTGAGAGCCCGGGGACCAGGAGGCAGAAGTCTGCTGAGGGTTTCCAAGGACAAGAAGGAGAGGTTTTCGCATACTCCTGCCAGGCAGCCTGGGCTCCCCTGCTCCTGGCACACAGCGCCCACGCGACCGGCCAGTCCTCCTGCCCGCAGGAAACTGCTCTGTCTTGCTTGCGCTTAGCTAGCCTCCAAGGGAAGATGATGAGAAGAGCCCTTCAGAGCTCCCTGCACCCTCGGTAAGAGCAGAGGTGACTGATGGCTCAAGTCGTATCTGTTCTCGGGTTCTTGGTTTCTCACGTGAGTCTCACGAGCACTTTTTTTTTTTTTTTAATGCTTCACATCTTTGTATTCCCTGGGATCTCCGGGACTGCTCCCTCCCATCACCTCCCCACCCCCCACCCCATTTGTGTACTTTGGTTTAGCTTGTTTGGGCTTTTCCTCCTGGCCTTTCGCTTGTTTCCCCACGTCCCAGATAGTAGTGAAACCGCTTGGTTTCTGTCTTTTTCTTCCCGACTTGTTTCTGCTCATGTGATTTCACAGTCCCCTTGTGAGGTGTGTTTCCCATCACTCCCCTTTCACAGATGAGGGAACCGAGACTAGTGGGTCAGGCCCCGGGGCAAATCCTCCCAGCCAACAGGTGCCAGCCTGGTTACACCCTCTGCCACAGGGCTTCTGGTTCTCTTCTGGTTCTGCCATTAGCAGCGGGGGTGGGGGTGGGGAGGAGCTGACTCCAGAGGGGATTATTCCTCAGGGAGGAGGTAGTTGCTCCCCATTTCCTGGAGGCACATCCAAGTGGGTGACAGCGTCAGAGGGGGGTGCTCTCCAGGGACAGTGTGTCTGCCACCTGCCACCATGGCCCTCTGGTCCCTCCTGGCGGGTCCCCAAAGGTCCTGCTCCCTGATGGCGGATATCTAGGGAACAGTGCAAGACCAGGTGACTGTTCCAAACACAAGGCCTTCTCCCGGAGATGGCCTCTGCAGCGGGCAAGGTTTATACCTGTGGATCATCCCCACTCGTGGGCAGTGTCATCCTGTTGCAGCCACCATGGGTGCCCCTGATCATCAGGTGACTGGGATGGGGAGAAGGCACACAGCCAGCCCTGAGGCAGCCGGTCGGCTGTGCCCACCAAGATGAGCCCAGAGACCCCCTGCGGATGGAGAGGGGTGTGTGTGGAGGTGGAGGGGGACACGAGACCACCCAAAGAGACGAGCGCAGGCGCAGCCCACCAGGCAGACACAGGGGCAGACGGGCACTTTGTGGTCGACACAGAACAATCTCCTCCGGGTCCTCTTAATGAGGGACGCTGGGGAGGCAGGTGACAGCGTCCTGCTCACCCCGTCTGAAACCACAGCCCTGAGCTCTCTTTGTGTTGCTTTTCTCCCTACACAATGACACCAATGGCAGAGTTTGATTTATCCATTAGCCACAGGAAGAGATTACAGCAATAATCAAACAGAACAATTCAACGAGCTGTCGTTCCAGGAGAATGTCACACCTCTCAACATGACTTAGTGACAGAAACCTACCGGCACAGTGTGCCGTGTCCCAGGAACACAGTCCCTCACCCAGAGACAGCACACTGCCACACGGAAGAAAGAGATGAATGGACTTATCAAATAACAGAGAGAAAGGGTTCTCAGTGGTTAAAGGGGGCGTCAGAGGGAGGGGGAGGTATCCTAACAACTATTTACCACTGTTAAATAAATAAAAGACCTTAAAATGTATTTAAAATAGATACAATATATGTGTAGGCATATTAACATAGCAAAATGCATATTTCGTTTAAAAATTAGGTTATATCGGAACACAGTCTGAATTTGAAGCATTGATAAACTTATCGTTTTTACAAAAAAAATGACTTATTGGATGTATTTTTGATGCTCAGTCCACCAGGAAGCTGAACCATAGAAAGAAAAGTGGATTTGGGCAGGGGGTGGGGGTTGGAGTGCAGGGGGGTGGGGGACGGGGGGGCAAGGGTCAGGGGAGGGAGGGGCGGGGGAAGGGGTGGGCCTGTATCACTTCATCTCATCCCAGAAGCTCTGAGCCCAGCTTTTACTCTGCTGCTTCCACAGTGCTGCTGTCACTGCGGCTTGACCAGGCTCTGGCTGTCTCCTCTGAGACTCTTGGGTCACGGTCTGGGCAAGAACAGAGTCTACACTTCGTGGGGTGCAAACAACTGGGGTAGAAGCTTGGGCAGACAGTTCTGGAGCAGACACTGGGTGGTGAGCTTGGGTTGGGATGTCCTCCAGAAAGACGTCAAAGCCCTGACCCCTCGCTCCTGGGAACGTGACCTGCTTTGGAAACTGGATCTCGCAGATGAACAGGTCAGGATGAAGTCGCGGTGGTGAGTGGTGGCCTGAGGTGTCTGGTGTCCTTGCAGAGTGGGGACATGCAGGCACAGAGGCAGAGGCGCCACAGGCACAGTGACCTGTGCCAGAGCTCCCGGGATGCGTCCTCCACCAGGGGCGCCAGCAAGCTCCTAGGTACAGGGCAGAGGCCCAGACCAGCCTCCACCTAGCAGCCCTCAGGAGGAGCTGAGTCCGTGACCCCGTGACCCCGTGATCCCTGACCTCCAGCCTGGGAAGCCTGACACTGGCTTCCTGTCTGTGCTGTGCTGTCTGGCACCTTCCCCAGCAGCCCTTGGAAAGCCATAGCTCCTACAATGAGCCAGGGAGGTGGCACCTCCACCTCTCAGGGAGGATCAGCCTGGCAACCACCTTCGAGCTGGCTGCACTGGGATCCCATTTCAGTCTTCCCGGCTGCATCTCTTAACCCCTTGGTCCCCAAACTAAGGCCCCACATAAGGCCGCCCACCAAGTCCCTGAAGGCGACTCCGTTTTCTAAGGGGAAAACCCAGACTAAGACGCACTCCCTGCAGCGTCAGCCTCCAGCCAGGTGGCTGAATGGCCTCCCGGGAGCAGGGCAGTGACCTTAGACAGGCCGGTGAGTGAGACACAGTGTGGATGCAGGTGGAGGAGACAGTCACAGCCACTTAACCTCCCTGAGCCCCCAAGGCGGGCTTCCTGAACTGCGCCCCCTCACCTCACCTGCAGACAGTCCTGGGGCTGTCACCTGCAGGTACTCGGGCACTGGGGTTTCTGTCACCCTCCCCAGACATTCCTCAGGGCCACCACTGGCCATTACACCTGGCTTTATTCCTTCAGGGTTCACTTTCTTTCCTCCTGAAAGATCCAGCCACCTGTACCCCCTGTCCTGATCCTACCTGCCCGTCTGCGTAACTGCTGCAACTCTCCTAGGAGAGTTACTCCAGCCTAACGACGAGCTGTTCTCGAATGAAACGATATCCTATCTACGCAGAAAGCGCAGAGACCAGCAAACAGCAATGCACCCTCACACCTCCCACGTTTATGCCTCAGCTTCTCAACTGCACCTCGACGTCCTTGTGCGGTGGTTCCAGTAGTCTGTGCGTGGCCACGCCTGTCTCGCTTTGTCCACAGTAGGGATCCAGTAAATATCCGTATCCTTCTCACCTCTGCCAAGTCTCCCTGTTTCCTTGCCCCAAACATGGCGGCCAAAGAGCAACACACTCGCAGTTTCCTGAGAATTCCTCTGCACACACTGATCAGTGTGTGCTGTAGGAGCCAGCGCGGCTGTAGGAGCCAGCGGTAGAAGTGGGGCATGTGGAGAAGCCCTCAGCCTTGGCCTTGTCTCTCCGTGGACTTCTGCTCCCACTTCCCTGCCTGTCCTGCCACAGGCTCCAAGCTAACGCAGCCATCCATGCCTGCCAGGGCTGGGGGAGGGAGCCGGAAAACCCAGAGACCATCTCTTTCCCCCTGCAGCAGTGCTGCAATAACACCCCTATTTTTAGCATGAACCAGAATCACATCAGGTGCTAGGTATGCGTGGGGAAGGGGGGGATGGGCCGAAGTCCTGCGCACACGCTCTCCCCCTCCTGCCTGGGGGACCCTCCCAGAGGTGCTTGCTTGCTGGAAGCACTGAAACTCTGGAAGCAGATGAGAAAACCCGTTGCATGGAATACCGAACCCTGCAAACAGTTTAACTCTGTGGGTCGGTGTGTGTTCAGGATTGTGCGCCTGCAGATATTTGGGCAAGGTGTGAGCGGCATGGGCGTGGAGGGTGGAGAGAGGTCGTGGTGAGCCAGCTGTCCATTCCCCTGCTGGGGCACCGTGAGCGCTGTCAGCCAGCACTGGCCAGACCCCCGCCGCTGGGGAGTGGGTTTGCCCTAGTTTCAAGCATCCTAGAAAGCACCTTCTCCCTGATGGCAAAAGGAAAGCAAACCAGGCAGAGAAAGTGGTGATTCGGTGGCTGCTGCAATCTGTGCAGTGAGGCCAACCTGGCTGTGAGCAACCACCATAAGCCAATCCCAGGTGTCACTTCGGGGCCCCCCACGTTTGCTGGTGTCCCCCAACTGGATGTGGAGCTCGTGGTATGCAGCTGATCGTGGTATGCAGCTGATCATGGTATGCAGCTGGAGCCAGAAGTCAGAGGGTGTCCGTCTTAACCACTTTTGGGAAATACCAGGCAGCTTCTACTCGAAAGTCTTGACAATAAAAACACGGCTGTTCCCGAAAGCGATCTTGGGGCTGATCGTAAAATTATAGGTTGTGTCACTGAGGGAGCAGCCAGGCTCTGCGCGGCAGGATGCGCTGGGCTCGTCGGGGGTGGTGACATTGATCTGATGGCACGTCGGGACCGGATCGATTTAGCTTCCTGACAAACAAGTCAATAGACTGAATCTTATCGGTTCTGCAAGAACCTTTACACATTCAGAAACTGGGTTTTCTTTCCCAGGCAGACTTTCTTTCTCTGCAGATCTGATATTTTAAGGCCCAGGCCCAGCCGTGGTGCCAGGATGGAGGACCTGGAGCAGGAAGCAGCCAGGCCGGGCATCAGGCACAAGATGCAGAGGACCTTAAGTCCCCTGGACCAGATCCTGGGCACAGCTGCAAGGGCCTGGGAGCCAGAGTCAGAGTGCATTAGTCTGGACTCAGAGACAAAGCACGTAGCGGCCCCCTGGGGTCTCCCGTCCAAGGCCAGCATCGCTCCCTCTGAGCTGAGCTGGACTGAGTGACCAGAGCCTCCGGGAGGCAGCTGGGGGGGATACAGGGGACAGAGAGCCAGGCCAAGAGGCAGAGGCCCTGCCAAGCCAGGGAGAAAGACTGCACCAGGGCCCCGCAAGAGCGACATGGAGGGGAAAACAAGCAGGTGAAAAGAAGCCTGAGCTCACCCTAAAAACAACAACAAAAACCCGCCAGGGCTGAGTCAGCCCTGCGGAAATGGCCGGAGCTGGGATGCTGAGCACATCACAGACTCATCAGCAGGATGGAACGTGCCTCGTGCGGGGCCCTCATTGCAGACGCAGCAGCTGGTTGGGAACCAGCAGCCTCCGCACTCCTGGGGGGAAGAAAAGACACCCCAGGGAAAGCCTGCACGAGCGGAGCGTAGGGCCAGGACAGCGGGCGTTGGGTGTCCACGTTGCTGGTCCCTAAGGGCTGACCTGCCCATGAGAGCACAGGGCCGTTGTACAGCCAGGACTCCAATGTGGGCAGCACTGACATTTAGTCATTGACGCCCTTAGCTGTGTCTGGAAAACACAGAGCTCAAACAGGGTGAGGACACTTTTACTTTGTTGCAAATTGCAGGTGTGGACCCTGGAGGAGAGAACTTAGCACCTAGAGGGTGTGCAGAGGGCAACTGGAGCCTTTGGGTTTTAGGGGGAAAAAAAGGGGGGGAGAGGAAGGAGAGAATGGCAGGTGGTTAAAGAGTAACCCAAGTGACCAGGTTGGACAGAAGCCCCCTGGAAGAGTGAGCTGGTGGTGACAAGGAGTTATGGTGACCGGTAGAAGAGTAGCCAATGTGGAGAGTGTGGCGCCGCAGCAAGGTGGCATAGTGAGCTGGAACCTGGAGATGACCAGGGACTTGGAAAGCTGATTTGTGCATCAGCGTTTGAAGCACCTTGGAGAAGCGGAGCAGCTCGGAACACTGGAGAGAGAGGAAGCAAAGAAGAGACGGCAGAGAAAGACTGGACTTTGCAGAGAGCCTGCCTCAGGTGTGGAGGGGCAAAGGGCACCATCATAGACATGTGTCTTTGGGACCTTGGGGACTGAGAATGGCCACTGGGTAAGAAGACTGGTCACTTGGGGCTTTAAGGACTTTTTGTTTTCCCTGTTAATTTTCCTTGTAAGTAAAATCCCTTGTTAAGCTGCACTTTGAGTGGCAACTGCTTCACGTGGGCGATGCGGGCCTGTGGATTTTCGGTTAGAGGCTTTTGCCCCTTTTTGACCCAATTTCAGTTGTGATGTGTGCGGCGCACGCCCTGCAGGCAGTGGGGATGATGTCCTGCCCTGGGTGGAGGCCAGCGTGCAAACAGGTGAGCTGAACGGCGCCCCTGGTGCGCTGTCAACCCGGAGGACGTGGAGAGACGCTGTGGACCCTGCAGTGAACGGGAATGCAGAGCGGGGGTGTGGCTCCTGGTCTCTCAGCCTCCCTCGGTCCCCAAGGGCTGCTGAGATGACTGCCACACGTGGGGGTGGTTTAACATAGCCAAAATGCAAAATGCATCCCCTCATTCTTCCAGAGGCTGGAAGGTCCAAGTCAAGGTGTCAGCCAGCAGCCACAAGCCCCCTGCTGGCTGTCGTCAGGGGAGCCGTACTGGCTTCTGCCAGCTTCCGGTGGTCATTGGCCATCTTTGGGCGTGTCCAACCTCCAGTTCCGCTTTAGCCCGGCCCACGGCCGCCCTGTGTG
Source organism: Uropsilus gracilis (assembly GCA_004024945.1). Lineage (NCBI taxonomy): Eukaryota > Metazoa > Chordata > Mammalia > Eulipotyphla > Talpidae > Uropsilus > Uropsilus gracilis. Next base: position 13,869 of record PVHY01029818.1, read on the forward strand.
GCTTTGTCCCCTGTACATGTGTCTGTGTCTCTCTTCCCTCTTCTTGTTTTTTTTTTTTTCTTTTT
>PVHY01029819.1:0-13925 GCA_004024945.1 Uropsilus gracilis
AGACTCTATTCTGGGCACCAGACAAGACAGACAAGGTCTCTACCCTTGCAAAGCTACACTGTCATAGAGAAGACAGATAAACTCAGAGCAATAATGATGTACACCTATATCCATACTACATGGCATTAACGTCCAGAATTATGAAGCTATCCTTTTCTTCCCAGGGCTAACTAGCTCAGAGGCAGAGTGCTTCAGGAAAACATGCATGAGAAAATAGCAGGAAAACACCTAGTAGAAAAATTGGACACTAGAGCTATAGAGGGTAAGAAATACCCATCAAAGAGAGCATCAATAATCCCCTTTGTCAGGCACATAATTCACCTTTGGTGGATCAAGGAAGCTCACATATCTTGCCTCCTCCTGCCCAGCCATCCCCCCAAAATGATTGTTTCTTCTCCAAGAGAGTCCTAGATCTTTGTGAATTGCTAAATAAACCTGTTTGTCTTACTTCCAGCCTCCTTTACCACTCCCTGTCTCGTGTAGGATGCAACACAGCCGTGCCCTTTTTAGTTTTCTCTCTTGTACAAGGAAACCTCCCTGTATTGATCTGGGAAACAAGATCATTTCATTCATTTACTTGTTCATTCATGTATTCAGTCAACAAACATTTTTAAAGGATTATTCAACATGCCAAGAGCTGTGCTAGGTGCTGGAGCCAAGACAGATAAGCCTGACTTCATAGAGCTTAGTTTCCAGTGGCACAAACAAGCAAATCAAGTCATTTTGGAGCATGGAAAAGTGGAGTGCATTGAGGAGCAGAGTGAGGGGCCCACCTTCAATGGGGTGACTAGGATGATCCTCTGAAGATGTCATTGGACTGTGACCAGATGTCAATCATAGAGGACTGGGAACTCCAAAGGGAAGGCACTGTAAACACACAGCTTAAAACTGGGAAAGGGATAGGAGTGTTTAAGGAGGGGGATGGGAAGTACATGGAGGCAGGAGGCAGAGGAAGAGAGCAAGAAACAGGGCTGGTGGGTAAGTGTGGGGATCTGAAGATAGGCTGCCCTGTCTGAGCCCTGACTCCCCATTCTGTGACTTAAGTTATGACCTCCTAGTAGCCCCAGCTCCAGAGTGCAGAGACCCAGATGCGGATGTGGGGAACACTGGAGGAGGTGTTCAGATTGCAACAGCCACTGTTAGCAGGTGGGCCAGGCCCCAGTCTTCAGTTAGCCCACGTCACCACCCTCATGCTGTCCAAGTCCTCCTGGTAGGGGGAGGTTTTAGACATTTCTCTAAAGACTGTTTTATGTTTTATATTTTTATATTTTTAATGACTTCCTTTATTTCAAAAGGAGTATAAACTGACTCAATTTTCTCAATTAGGAAAAATGTGTTTCCTTGGTATAAAGCTAAATAGGCTTTTTATTTTTTAAAAATAGAAAATATACTTTTTCCCAAAATGAGAACATAAAAACACCCACAATGTCAACAAGGAGCAGATTTCTCTGAGCCATGAAGGGCAGAAAAGAGGCTGTAAATAGCAGCCAAGTGACCTAAGATCATTCAAATCATAGTCACTAATTGGCCTCTCTGGACATGGAGGGACCCATATCTTCTAGGGGGACAGCCTGTTTCCCTTGAGCAGTGTCCCTGGAATCTTGCCAGGTTCACTGTGTGACCTCCACCTCTTTCCTGTTCCACAGCTGTCAATGATTTTGTGATTGTCCCACTGCACACCACCCCTGAGACGTCCATTAAAGAGATTGATGAGCTGGTAGATGTCTACACAGATGTGAAACGTCGCTGGAGACTGGAGGTGAGACCTGTGTCTGTTGAATCTCCAGCAGGCAGGGGAAGAATCTGGTTCTTGAGAGGAATGAGAGTCTCCCTGGGAGTTGAAGGGGACAGGCAGACCAGCACCAGTTTACTCGTTTTAGGCCACCCTCAGCCCATAGTTCCTTATTGCCACACTGGCTGGGATACCACCCATGTGGTCTTTGGAGTGCATATATGGCTCCACAGTGACAGCTGCTGAACCCCGCTGAGTGAACAGCTGATGTCAGCACTGTGGTGAGCTCAAGCATAGGCAGGTTTATTTAACCCCCTCCCCCTGTAGCTACCATGAGGTAGCTGCTTTTATCATTCTCACTTTGTAATTGAGAACAGTGAGACATAGGCTAGGAGTCTTTCAGTTACACATGATAGAACGTCAAAGTGGCTCATGAAAATGAAGAGCAACTCACTTAGGTTCCATAAGGAAAGTAACCAGAATAGTTTAGGTATAGCTGAACCCTAGGTTCAAACAAGGTCATCAGGGTTTGGCAAGGCTTTTTTTTTTCCCATCATTTCACCCTCATTTCCTCCGGGTGGGCTATTTCTTGGGCCAGCTTCATACCTGGGATGGCAAAGTGGCCTTCAGCAGCTTCCAGGCCGATTGACAAATTCCCCACAGTGCAACAAATACCCTGGAATCTTGTTGCTTGTAACTGGGTCACATGTCCATCCCTGAACCAATCACTGTGACTGGGAGTTTAGAGATACTTTGATGGACTAAGTCTGTGTCAGCTCTACCCCAGCCTCACTGCTGAGGTGGAGAGGAAACTGGCTTAATAAAGAAACTCCAGGGACCATTCTCACAGAAGGGAAATGCACCCACTCTACCTGTGGTCTCAGCTATTTTGCTACTCGCTGTGGTGGCGACTGTCTGTGAATGCTCTTGGTAAACATGGAAGTGTTCTTCTGATTTCTTCTTTTCTCTCTTTGGGTATGACCCCAGGGATTCCCCTTCCTCTCCCTCAGTTCTGCTAATCAGAGTACAAAATGAGTCAAGTGAAGTGTGGACACAGACCTGGGGCATGGAGAACATGGGAATGTATTTCAACGCTTATTTGTAAAAAACAGAACAAGAGAAAGATTCATTTATTCGTTTCTAAAATTATGAAATCACTCATTCATTCAACACAAATTTACTAAGCATCTATTAAATATCAAGCTCTGGGATGGCACTAGTGGAACAAATAAACAAGAAGGAAAATTCATGCTAAGGGAGGCAGATTGGGGTTCAACTCTTGTCTTCACCATTTGAAACTCCCAGTTGAGTAACTAGAATAATTTTTTTAGAGTAAGTCACTTAATCCCAATATCCGGCATTGACAGGAGTTAAAAGTTCCTTCTCCCTCCTTAGTATTTATTGTGAAATTTCAATTAAACTGTATACACACTTAGTGCTGGACTTGGCACATAGGCATACCAATGTTAAAGTGGTGATCACTAGGGCTAAAAATGACATTCTCTCTGTCCTCAACTGTCCATCAATCTCAGGAAAAACCACAGTCACTGAGGTCAAAATAAAATATTTTTGAAGAAAACACTGAAGTCAGCAACAGACCCAAACAGTAACACAAACAAGGAAATCTGACATTTCCTCTGAATTAAGGGGTATCAAAATTCTGATCCAAGAGCCCCAAGTCAGGGCGGGGGTGGGATGGGATGGGGAAACACTTCCAAAATAGGACACTTGTGCTGGTAGCCTTAGGGTGGGAGGTGAAGGGTGAGCTGGCCACTCCACAGCTCCCTCCCCTTTGCTTCCTTCCACTTCCTTAGTAGATTCTCCACAGAAATAATTCCCCAGGTTCAAAACAATAGGCAAGAGGCTGCCAGAGCTGTCACAGACACCACCCAAGTTCATTTTTCCTGCTTGGAAACAAAAGGTGTTGGTTCATTCGTTTATACCTTACTGCAGTTTCAGTCAGAGACAAAAGATGTGGGAAATAAGTGAACTGAATTCTTTCATCCCACCTTAATGGCATGCTGATGAGAGAGTCATAATAACCCAAGGAGGAGGCTACTCTGGTAAACGTCTGCCTTTCCATCCAGAACATCCTCCCTTGTATGCGCTCGCTCGCTGTTAAAGTCATCAAGATTGTTACTCAAGTTTAAACGGCAACCTCTTCTTTCAAAAGGCAAAAAGAAATTGAGAAAGCTCTTGTATTCATTTACTAGAGCTACCACTGCAAAGTACCAAGGGCTGGGCCACCTACATAGAGAAGTTTACGTCATCACAGTTTTGGAGGCCAGATGTCCAATGTCAAAGGGTCAGCCGAGTTGGTCTCATCCAAGGCCTCTCTCCCTGGTGTTCCCTGTGTCCAAATCTCCTATTATTTTATGAGGACACCAGGCGCTTTGGATTAGGGGCTACCTTTATAACCTCAGTTACCTTCACTGTCTTTTAAAAGGCCTTATCTCAGACTAGTCTAAAGAACTGGGCCTCAGGACTTCAACATATGAACATGGGATCACAGTGCTGCCCATAACAAAATCCACTGTTTACTGGACATGGGAGGTGCAGTCACCAATAGCAGTTCTGAGTAAACATTTCTGGCAATTATGCCCAAAGTGACTCTTCCACATCATGCCTTTCAGAATTTCATTTTCATGGGAGACTTCAATGCTGGCTGCAGCTATGTCCCCAAAAAGGCCTGGAAGAACATCCGCCTGAGGACCGACCCCAAGTTCGTTTGGCTGATCAGAGACCATGAGGACACCACAGTGAAGAAGAGCACCAACTGTGCCTATGACAGGTAGGAGGCATCTGCTGGCCCCATGCCCCACACAGTGCTGGGCATACACCAGGAAAGGCACCCCTGACTGAAAGCTCTTGACTTTGAGAGCCAAGGAGATTAGATTTCAGATTCCTCAACTGGGTGCTAGGTGCAATATACAAGTTACTTGACCTTTTATGGTTACTGTTGGCATAGCACCTTAGCAGTGACAGTCCTGCACTCCAATCATAGCTGTGCCACTTAAATTGTCTATGATCAAGAGACTTAAGTGTGCCAGATGTGGTGATAGGAGCCTGTAGTCCAAGCACTGGGAGGCAAGAAGCCTGGGATCACTTGAGTTTGCAGATTCAAGACTACACCGGGCCACAAAGTGAGATCTGGTCTCGAAAAAGCAGCCAGGTGCCGTGGTGGGCACCTGTAATCCCAGCAACCTGGGAGGCTGAGGCTGGGAATTGCTTGAGTCTGCATGATCAGGACTTTTCTGGGCAACCAAGCAAGACCAAAAAAAAAAGAGAGAGAGATTTAAGTGCTCTGTGTCTACATTTCCTTGCTTGTGAAATCAAGATGGTAGTAAAGTAAAGCCTCACTCAGAAAAATGAAGAGGAGGATTTATGTAGGAAGTTACATATGTTAATCTAATGAAATTTCTGGCTATGGTAAGTGCTCAATACATTTGTGGGCTGCAAATGACTCTATCCCAAAGATATACCACAATTCACTGACCCAATCCCCTATCATTGGACATTAGGTTATTTGCAAAGATTTATTGTTGAAAGTACTACTGAAGTGAACATACCAGATATAAACTTTGTACATATAATTGTTATTTCCTCAGAATAAAACTCAAAAAGGGAGACTGGTTTGTGTAAGCGTACTTACACTCTGAAAACTTTTGCTAGACATTCCTAAACACAAATACACAGCATTCTCTTGTAAAGTTGCTGGGATTTCAATCTGCTTAAATCAGAAAGGAGGTAGTGAGAGTGGCTATAGCTTGTGAATGTTCAGGGTGTGTGTACCCTCTTGTAGCACAGACTACAGGCAGGGAAACCCCTAGAATCCCTGGTTTTACACGTGGCCCCAGTTCTCAGGGCTCAGCATCTTTCAGGGAAGACATGGCTATCTTCTAGGTTCCCATGTCTCTAGCATTGAGGTCTAGCTTTTATTTCTTTCCCATGACCTCTTTTGTTCCAGTAGTAGCTTTCAGGGCTGGTGTCTCCTTTGCAGCCATCAGTACCCAGACTCTCAAGAGAGGAAATGTTGTTAGCATGGTAGAAGGAAGAATGATGGTGGGGAGTTATCAAAGACTGAGCTCCCATGGGCCTAGCCCCCCCTTTCCTCTCCCTCTTTGAGGGACTTCCAGCAAAGCTGGTTAGAAATGGCTATTTGTTTACTCACATATGTCAATGAATAAAGGAAATTAACATGACCATCTTTCCTTCTTTTCTCCAGGATTGTACTTACTGGGCAAGAGATCATCAACTCTGTTGTTCCCAAATCAACCAGTATCTTCGACTTCCAGAAAGCTTTTGGATTGACTGAAGAACAGGTAAGGCTGCCACATTGTCTTGGGTAGTCAGTGTTTCCCTTAGAGGCCAACACTGAAGATACATCATTGGGCCACTGGGCCTTGAGTCTATGATCCTGTGATTTGTGGATCTGATAAAATTTCTCTTGGAGCTGGTCCAGCAATGATACTCACCAGCACGTGTTCTATTAGGTCTTCTCTCTCTGAGCCTGAGTTTGAGTGTCACTAAAATGAGAACATCTTCTAATTCCCAAATCTATCTTTCATATCTCTTTACAGGCCCTCGATGTCAGTGACCATTTCCCAGTTGAATTTAAACTAGGGCCTTCAAGGGCCTTTACCAACAGCAAAAAATCTATCTCTGTGAAGAAGGGGAGAAAGACCAACCGCTCCTAGATATAAGGGTGCCATTTTGTTAACCATTTCTTGACTTGAAATAAAACTGCCCTGTCAGTATAAGCGACTCCCTGCACTCAGGAAACAAGATTGGTCCAACTGCTTTCATCTTTTAACTCAAGTTTAATCTGACCTCTACCAAAATGGGAGGAGAGTCTAGGCCTCACGCCTCCTTTGAATTTCCCAAAAGGGAACTGGGGACTTTTACAGGTCAAAAACACGGTCTTCACATCCTAAGGTGGAATCCCCATCATCTGTCACTGCCACTGCTGCCATTCCACCATAATCAAGGCTGCAGGAGCTGGAAGAACATCAGCTCTTTGTCTTCAGAAGAGGATCCTGTTTCACTGGAAATGACCAGAAATGCCCCAACTACACTCTATGATTTGAATGAATAACTCTTCTAAAAAATGTCTGGGGTCAGGTCACCATCGTGTCTCTCAGGAATAGAAGATAGAGGTCACTCTCATTGGCCTCCATGCTTCTGAACTGTCTTCCAACTCAGTAGCGACCAGAGTCATTTTGAAATTTCATGCTGACTACAACCCACCCTCATCCCATCCTCTGCTTATAAACCCTGCAGAAGCTCCCATCTCCTCTGGGAGAGAGCCCAGAGCATTTAGACAACATGAAGGTTTCTCTTACTGGCATATAATGTCAGCCTCACCCAACCAATCTCCTTCCTATGTTTGTCACTATCAGGACTTCTCCTTCTCTGCACGCTTCAAGTCCTTCCTCCATCTGGGCCTCTGCTCTGCCCACATGTCCTGCCCTTAACCTAGAGCCTGGGCTAAATGCCCTTGTACCCATGAGTGCCCTTCCCTGAGGGTAACAGTTATTGTACTTGCCACCAAGGTCAGTATTAGGGGTCCTTGGAGGAACAGAAATGACAAAGATCTAGCTGGTTGACAGGAGCTTGAGGATTCTGTTATTTCTGGGCCACCAAGAGTTGCAGAGGAGTCCAGCAACACAATATTATTTTGTTAGTTTTGTTTTCCCTTATATTATTTTACTCCAGCAGTACATTAACGTAGATAGCCCTGCGAGCAGTATCAGAGAACAAGCAGTGACAGGAATGTTCCACCCTGACCTCCAGTCCCTAGTTTCCTACTCAGAAGCAACCTCTCTTCCAGCTTGTGCGTGCTTTCAAAGAGTCTGTGCACCAATAAATGCTCTATACTGCCTTCGACTATACGGAGTATAGTATACCATGTACACATTTCCGCTTGTTTATTTTCCTTAATATACCAGGGACAGTGTGTCTTTGTTATAAGGAAAAGATCATAGACTGATTTTTGAAACTTGGTAACATCTGAAGGTATAAAATAAAAATTAAGTGGGGGAATCATTTTCCCCAAGCATTTAATTAAATTCTCAGATGTCTTATTGAAACTGGAGAAAGGTGGTAAGGGTGCTAAATCTCTGTCACCCCCTTTTCTGAGCAGGGCTCAGACGAGGGTTCCAGGAAACCTAACTTACCTGATCCAACATGATCAGACAGGCAATTCACAAATGGGCTTGTTTGGGTGGAGAGAGTATCCTTCTGTCCCACAGGCCAAAAGACAAGACCCCTGGCTGGGAGGAGCGTGCAGGGAGATGTTGGCCAGACACTGGGTCAGGTTGGCCTTGGTTCTGACCTTGTCCTACCACCCCATGACCTTGTTGGAACCAGGCATCTCCCTGCCCCTGCACTGGAGCATCGTTCAGCTCTTGTTGTGGGCAAACTGCCAGGCGAGAGACGACAGGGTGATCACAATTGAGCAGAGCCACCGATGTCCTTCCATCCTTCTCAGTCACCTGACCTGGCTGGAGCCAGGAACTCCCTTGGCTTTCAGGGAAGGCAGCTGTACCTGAAACCTTGCATCCCGATGTTGTCCAGATGGTATGAAACTTGCATGCCCCAGAATCCCAGTGAAACAGTAATTACGGCTACTCCCAGCCCCCCCAGACCTCAGGATCTGTCTCAGACTTGGGGAAGGGGTGTTCAGGAACTTGAATTTTTTAATTTTAGTTTTAATTTTGTAATTTCCATACAACATTGGTCATAGTTGTATGGCTATTGTTCCCCTTAGATATGGCCCTCCCTTCCATATTGTACCTCTCTCCCCCCAACCTACTCCCCTTTTCCCCTTTCTCCTCTCTGGTCACTCCAACTCCTCATGATGTAAGTCCTTGGTCAATGCTTGGCCCACTGGTCTTTTCTTTTTCTGGAACAATGTTCTCTTTTCCTGGGTGCAGGCTTGCACTCCTGGATCACAGCAAATCAGGCTGCTCGGATCTCCAGGTATAACTGAGGTGGGTAGCTAAGCTGAGCACATCAGGAACCACTTGTAGGGCAGGTGCAAGTTATAGGAACCTGAATTCTTAAACAAGCTCCCAAGAGACCTGAGAACCAGAGAATGGTTGTGAAAACTCTCTCTGGATTCACCTTAGTGAGAAGAGGGTAGTGTGGTGGTTAGGGGACACATGCCACCTTCCAGTTGTGGAACCTCAGCTAGGAGACTTATCTTCAGTTTCCTTATGTGTGAGATAAGAGGATCAACCTCATAGCTGAAGTTTAAATAAGATAATGCACATAAAATGCTGATACCTCATAAGACCTCCATCAGTGGAAGCTGTATTTTTATTGACAGAACTTGATCCATTAAAGGGAGGACACTTTCAATCTTTGAGTATATGTGGCTCTTGTTTAAGTCTATCGTGCAAGGAATCAGGCCGAGTTTCCATTTCTTTATTGTTCTTCACAGTCAGTGATGGCAAGTGAGCTTGGAGAAATGGAGGGCCCCCCCCACCCCCCACAGCCTTGCTTGCTATTTTCTCCTCCTTGTTAACATCCCTTTCTTTTCAGCCTCCTTGTTAACACCCCTTTCTTTTCAGCTTCAGATATAGAAACACCCTCATCCCTACCGCTGAACCCTTCCTCTTGTCCCTCTCAGGGTCAGGGTTGAGCACTAGTTCAGCAGCCCTGGCTTACAAGTTGCCCTCAGGTTGAAGGAAGGCAAGAGTTAAAAGGGTAGTCGCCAAGTTGCTAAACCAGGAAAGGACAAACTGTAGCCACATCCTTCTTCAGGCCCAGAGAGGAGGAAAGGTCTCTGGCCTGGGCCACGGGGGTCAGGAGCAGAGCCTTCAAGAGGCTCCTCCTGGCCTCAGTGACTGTGTCCGTCCCTTGGAGTTTCCAGTCACCCTAGTGTTCCTGAAGGTGAGGCCACAGCGAGAAGCCAGTGTTCTTGAGTCTCAAGGCATGACGGGTCACATCTTGAAGGAGGAGAGGGTAGCCAAGTTCCCACAGATCCTGCAACCAGTGACTTAAGACTTTTGGCTTCAGGGAAGTCACTAAAATGAAATGAAAGTAAGGGGATTTCAAGGGAACAAGGTTGTGAGCGTACAAATATGCACGTACGTGTGTGCTTGTGCTTCCAGGCAGGTAAGACAAACCTGCAGACACCAGGGCCCCTGGGCCAAGGCCAAAGGCACAGCTTTACTGCAAGTAACCAGCTCCACCATTTCTACCCTCGCCCCCAACAAGCCTCCCAACACCCAACATATATTTATTAAAATGCAAATCCCATCCTACTTCCCCACTGCCTAAAACCTCAACAGTACATTTCTCTCTGGATGAAGACCCACTTCCTCACCATACTTACAAAGTTCTCTATTTCTTGACCTTTGTTAACCTACCCCATCCATTTTCCACCCTCCATGCACCCTAGTCAGTGTTTCACTCCTCATGCGCCCCAGTCTCTGAGCCTTTCTTTGCAGGTGCTACCTCCCCTCTCAGGTTGCTCTTGTACCCCGTTCACTTAGCTTGATCCTTCTCAGTCTTCAAACTCTTTAAACCTGGCTCACGCAGGAAGCTCTTCTCTGAGCAGCTCCACAGTCCCACCTGACCCTCTCCCCGCAGTGACCTGCCCAGGTTACCCAGTGTCCACTTCCTAACTATTCGTCAGGTGTGCACTTACGGTTTGTGTTGCTGAATGACGGGGACACTGTCCGAGAGGGCATCATTAGGTGACTTCGTTGCTCAAACATTTTGGAGAATATTCACACGACTCTAAGTGGTGGAGGCCTTGCGGTGCCGCCTGCTGGGACCACCTGCACATGCATGGGTTCCCTGCCTGACGCATGGAGAAGTGATACCTGACTGAGGTCTGTGGCCCCTCCACAACCTACACCTTCTGTGAGGGCTGAGCTGCAGCTTCTTAGTCACTGTTCAATATACTTTTGTAGAATTAATTAAACTCAGTGTCAGCAGCCACTCCATCTTGGAGTAAAAGGTAAATGTAGCCTTTAGAGAATTATCCTTTTTTTAAAAATAAAGAAAATATTTGAGCAAAGACCTTGGACATTGGGTAATAGGTTATTATAGTTTTTTCTCTTAAACGCCCATTCAGATGGAAACACCTAACAAATTAGAGAGTGATTTTGCTGGTACAAATTTGGGGATTAAAAATTAACAGTGCACATCCTTCCCCCTGCACCCCCCACTCATCCCTGAAAGCACAATCTCTCTTTCCACAGAACCAATGCATCTGTGGTTTTCAAAACTACATATAAAACTTCCCTTTTTAATTCTCTCTCGGGTGCGTGCTCTCTCATTCTCTCTCTCTCCCTCTCTCTCTCTCTCTCTCTCTCTCTCACACACACACACACACACACACACGCTCATAATGTTCCTGTGACTTCAGGTTCCAAGTCTAGGTCCCCAACAGGGACTGACCCCAGGCTGCAGTAGCAGTGGCCACTAGCCCAACACGGGTTGGTGTTTGACAAAGCTGCAGCAGGATCTTTACTGACTCAGGCAAGCAAGTGAAAATAAACCAATTTATTTAGAAGAACAGATATGAGAAGTTTATAATAGAGACAGAACCAAAGTGATACTCCCAAGCCTGAAGAACTAGGGAGGGGCAAAGATGCAATGATGGAGTCCTATTTGAGGGAATATACCCCTTCTTTCTCTAATTATTCTAAAGCCCCATCAGGTTCTGTGATGGGTTAATGCCACCGTGCCTAGAATTAAACCTTGCTTCCCAGCCCTTGGAGTTTTTTCTTTACTGACTTTGTCCAGATAATCCCATTAATCCTTCACTTCCCTTCTCCTGGGAGTGTCTGGTTAATCCCCTTAGAATTTTCTGCCCGTCTCTCTGGAGCTTCCCTTATTCCTTTTCCTCCAAGGTTTTTCCTCTACTATTCTGACGCTAGAAGCTATCTCTTGTCAGTGACTCAACAATATACACTCACATCCAATTCACAACCACCCCCACACAAACACATGGGCTTATAAGCCTAGTTTATGCCCATTTACTGGTGACAGAAATCAAAGGCCAACGCCACACAGCAATTAGATTACCAAAATCAGTGAGACTGTTTCTCAACCATGAGAGCTTGTGGTCCAAGAGCATCCCCTGGTGGTCTTTCAGGGAACTTCCCTTTAGTCAAAGAACGGACCTCGTAAGAGGGCACAGCTCAGCTACTGCAGGAAACAGCCACATGCCAGTGTGCACTTGGGCGCCACACTTAGCAGTGTGGGGTCAGGCCTGGAAGCCAACTCCACCCACTCTTTAGGCTGTCTGTCACTGAATTCACACATCCACCTACACACATGCAAATACACACCCTCTCCCAGGATATCAGTTATCCCACAGAGTTAATATTGGTAAAATGCTTAAATTAGATCTGCCCAATAGGAATATCATATCAACCAATATGAGATTTGAAATGGTCTATGAGGTTCATTAAAAAGCAAATAGAAACAGATATAATTAATTTTAATATTATATTTTCTTTTAACTAGAGGTCAGCCTGTAGGTCAAATCTGGCCTACTGCCTATTTTTTTTAAATAAAGTTTTATTGGAACATAGCCATGCCTGCTTGTTTTTATATTAGTTGTGACTGTTTCCACCTAATAAAGTCAGAGCTAAGTGCGCCATTGAGGTTGCTTAACCCAAAATGAAAAATTGACCGTCTAGGCCTTTACAGAGAATGTGTCAGTCCCTGATTTAACTCAATATGTCCAGATTTGGTTATTTCAATATGCAATTCAATATAAGCAGCACCAATGGCATAGTTTATACTTTTCCACGGAATTTTGAATTCCAGTGTATCTTATGCTTGCAGCACATCTCAGTTTGAATGACACACTCACTGAATTCTTACCACTCCTGATGATGGAACTGGACAAGTAGGGTTAGAAAGTATCATAGCCATGCTCATTCACTGCTTAAATAAATAAATTCCCGGAAGAATTCCTTCCTCATATCTGGAACATTCACTGTCTGTGAATCAGCCCTTTCCCCAAGCCTCTGGATCTGTTGGAAGCCCTGGAAGAACTGAGACAACAGTCACTTGAATCATTTTCAGCAGGGCTTAATTTATTCACAAAATCCCAACTGAGAAAAGTTGCCCAGATGGCAGCCTGTCTTTTGCTAAACAGCTTGCAGGCTTGCTGATGGAGATTAGCATAATAATGACTATAATCCACACACAGGGAGCCAGGCCCTTACAAACCATTTTCTGAGCATTGCTTCATCAAATGACTAAATTAATGATGACCACCCTTGGGAATCCCGCCCGACAGGACACCCCATGCTGATATAGGCCCCTCTTCTTGTTCCAAAGTTACCCATTTTGCCATGCTTCAGTCCTTTGAACTCCAAGATCTCTTCCCCTCTCACGCCCTAGATATCCAGCCTAATGCTGGTGCCTGGGGCAACTAGGTCAGTTTGGTTGTTTTTAATAAAATGACCCCAGAGGAACCCAAGGGGTGTTGGTATTTGTTTAAATATGGTGGATATTTCCCTGGTGCAAGTGCCGGTAGAATCACACATTGTTCACACTCTCTGCCTCTTGCTCTTTCCCACTCAAGAACTTTCCAAAATTGTTAGGCAGAATCCAAGCATGTAGCTCAATTTGTAGCTTTAAGGAGCCTACTTCCTCTGTTTCAGCCTAAGAAGATCAGAAAAAAAGCTAGAAAATTCCTCTGAAGGCAACTCTCACAGGTTTAGTTTGCCCTTTCTTTTGCCTGCCTAGATGGGGTGGAGGAGTCCTACAGTGCCATGACTAAGGAGGACGTGTCCCTGGGCATTTTGGTCACACAGAGAATGGTGTACAGGATGACTCTGTGGGCTCCCTACCTGCCTGAGGCCCAGTGAGCAACAAAATGCTGTGACTAAGGGGCACAGGTGGGCTCTCGGGTGCAGAAGAGAACTCATCCCAAGAAAAGAAGGCCTGTGTAACCAAGGTTTACCCATTAGAAGGGAGGAGTTATGGATTGAATTGTGCCCTCACCCAAAATTGATATATGAGCGCCCTAGGCACCAGTACCTTGGAATGTGACCTTACTGGGAAGCAGGGTCACAGCAGATACACTTGCTTAAGGTGAGGTTGTCCTGAAGCAGAGAGGGCCCAACCTGTTTTTATTGCTGTCCTATAGGAAGACAGTCATGTGAAGACACAGGGCTTCAAGGACAAACCAGGATGGGGGTGGAGTGAAGCAGCC
>PVHY01029820.1:0-13932 GCA_004024945.1 Uropsilus gracilis
CGTATCCACCCCTCCCCTACCTGAGTATCCGCCCCTCCCCCACCCATGCATCCACCCCTCCCCCACTAGGGGTTTTATAATTTTAACTTATATACCTGTAAGATCATATATATGGTTATATACATATATAAAACCTATATGTATAGGTCTTTTGCCAGTTTTAATTTGATTTGTTTATACGGCATGAAATAAACATCCAATTCACTGTTTTGCTCTCAGATACTCAGTTCTCCAGGACCATATGCTAAATCGACTACTCTACAAGCCTCACTGAATGATTTGACAACTTTGTCAAAATCTAATTAGTCATAGATGTGTGGATTCTAAGCATAGATGTGTAGGTTTAGAAGACATTTTTAAGACAACTAGGGAAGTTTAATCATAGACTGGAAATTGGATAATATTAAAGAATTATTGATGTTATTTGTGATAGCATGGTTATGTAACAAATATACCTTACCTTTTATATTTAAGGATATATTTAGGAATGGAATAAAATATAAAGATCTGGGTTTTAAAATTACAGTCAAAATTGTCTTAAAAGAAAAACAGGGTAGAAGAATGAGTACAGAAAGGTAATGAAAATTCTTCAACCTGAAGATGGGTAGCTGAGTGTTCATTGCTTTATACTCTCTCCTGTGGGGTACACTTGAAAACTTTGATAGTAAAAAGCTGAAATAAATCATCTTGGTCTTAGGTTTCCCCACAGATAGCTAAATTTGAATTTGAATTTTGGAGGCTGGGTGTGGTGGCGTGCATCTATAACCCAAGCTCTGGGAGGCAAAGATACCAGGGATCACTTAAGTTCTCGGGTTTGAGGCTCACCTGGGCAACATAACAAAACCTGGTCTTGAAAAAGCAGCCGGGTGCAGTGGGGAGCGTCTGTAATCCCAGCTACCTGGGAGTCTGAGACTGGGGATCACGAAGTCCCCGAGATCAGGACTCCGGGCAACATAGTGAGACTCAGGCTCAAAATAAATAAATAAATTTGAATTTTGGAAGAGAGCCAGAAGCTGAGAGACCTCAGGGATGCTCATATCCATTATTGCTGTGTAACTCATCCCCTCCAGCCCTCCAGGATCACTGCATAGACTGAACCTGAATCTTTCCAGCTAGCCCTCATCATCGACTCCTAAGAGACACACCAAAAATGGAAAATGACTGGAAGTGATACCTGGGGGTTTTCGTTCATCAAAATGATTTTTAATGTTTTCCTGAGTGATAATCTCCTGTCTTTGTGACATGTTTATTTATTTTTACATTTTATTTGATTATTTTTTCAGTATAATAATTATATATGTATAATTATTATACATATATACATATATATACATATATACATGTATATATATATATTTATATAAATATATACATATGTCTTTGTATTCCCTGGCGTTCAATCACTACCTTATCACCCATGGACCATCATTCCTCCCCTCCCTGATCTCTCCCACTTGCCCGCCCCCCCAAGCTATATGTTTTAGTTTTGTTGTGAGCTTGTTTTGGCTTTTCCTCTTGACCTTTTGTTTGTTTTCCCTATAAAACTTACTTTGAAACAAATGACAAAGATGACACAACATTCGAAAATGTATGGGACTCAGCAAAAGCAGTATGAAGAGGAAGATTCATAGCAACAGGCTCATATCAAAAAGCAAGAAATTAACCAAAGAAATAATGTAATCTCCAACTCAAAGAACCAGAAAAGGAATAATAACAAAAAAAAATTCAAAACTCAGCAGAAGACAAGGAATAATAAAAATAAAAACAGAAATAAATAATCTAGAAACTAAAAAGATAACCCAGAATATCAACAAAGCCAAAAGCTGGTTCTTTGAAAAAATTAAGTTGATAACCCCCTAACAAGGCTCACAAAGAAAAAGAGAGAGAACATTCAAATAAGCAGGATCACAAATGAAAGAGGAGAAATTACAATTGACACAGTAGAAATTCAAAGGGTAATATGATTTATTTTTAACTAAGGTCAAATTGGGGTATATCCATCAAAGATTACCATCACCGTGCACCCAACAACTCACCCATATTCCACCACCACACACCACTATGCTCCTTTCCCCCTTGATTCTTCCCCTCCCCCACCCCACCTTATGCTTCAGTTGTACAGTTAGCTCTCAATTGCCAGTTGTCCAGCTCCTCTTTATCTGACTAGTCATTTAGTTACTTTATAATCCACAAGTTAGCGACACCATCTGATACTAACCTTTCTCCTCTGACATATTTCACTTAGCATTACCCTTTCAAGCTCCATCCCTATTGCCCCGAATGGTGTGAGTTTACCTTTTTGAGGCTGAGCCATGTTTCGCTGTGTCTATAGACCCCATCTTCTTGATCCACTCATCTGCTCTGATAGCACATTTAATGGCACCCAGGAACATAATTCCCCTGAACACAGTCAATGAGCTGGTGTTCTAGGGGGCGCTGGGCATATGGGCACCACGCTGAGCCCACACATTCTGTCATCAGACCCTGCTGCCTGCTCCACAGACAGCTGACACCTTGACGATGACTCCGGTTCTCAAGCAAGACTCAATAAACTGTACTTTTTCCAAAAAGCAGCCTGCCCATGCGAAGCCAGACCAGAGAAACAGACAACATCCATCGTTCTGTGGTTCTGTGGTTCTGTGGTTCTGTGGTTCTGTGGTGAACGCTTACTTGGAAGCTGTGTCGTATCCTAGGCCCTGTGTTAAAGGGTCCCCTGGAGGCCCTTTGAGAAATCTGAATTTCTCTTGGGAAATTCTGCTTACTTTATCTTTACACCCATAAATATATGCTTGTAGTTATGATGATAGACCACCTTTCACACATCTAAAGACTGTTGGACACCTATTAGTGAATGATAAATCTTATAGGTATTTATGGATAAATACAATCACATACATATGGCTTGATGTACCTTAGAGACATCATCTGTTGCGGGTAGGTATAGAATTGAAGTTGTGACCCCAACATGGGCAGTTCCATTTGTTCATAAAATTTAGGCATTGCTGCCATTAGCTGTGTCTGAAGTACATCGAGGTTGAGAGTGACCTAGAACTGATGGGGGTGCTTCCTTCTTTTACTTTGTTGTGAATCTGGAGCAGCCTTGAGGAATATGAGAAACTAGCTATTGTTTCAAGGCCTGGGTGGGGAAGAGAAAATGAATCACCAGGAAGGTATATGAGGGGAAATTGGAGCCTCTGATTTTCAGGAGGGGAGGGGGAGCAAGAAAAAAGGAGATTAAAAATAAAGGAGCAGAGATTGGGAGACAGAGACTTTTGGAAAGAGGAGAGTTGAGAATGACAGGCAGGTAAGAAGGAGTCAGAGTGGTCTGGCTGGGTGGAAGCCCCCCCCGAAGTGTGAGCTGGTGGTGGTGAGGAGCCACAGTGTGAGAGTGGCGGGCAGAAGAGTAGCCAGTGTGAAGAGTGTGGCACCACAGCAAGGTGGCATGGAAAGCTGGTACCAGAGAAAGCCAGGGATTTGGAAAGCTGATTTTGCATCAGCATTTGTTGAAAAAGTTTGAAGAGCCTTGGAGAAGCGGAGCAGCTCGGAGCACTGGAGAGAGACGAAGAAAGAGAAGATGGAAAAGAAAGACTGGACTTTGTAGAGTGCCCACCTTAGGTTTGGAGGGACAAAGGGCACCATCTTGGACACGTGTCTTTGGGACCTTTGGGACTAAACATGGTGAACGGGGTGAGATAACTGGCCCCTGGTGACTGTGAGGACTTTTTGTTTGACTTTTTGTTTCCCTTGTTCGTTCTCTTGCTAATAAAACCCTGTTGTTTAAATTGCACCGTGACTCTGGCAACTCTCAGGCACAGATGGTAAAAATCTGAAAGAACCTGGATGACAGAAGTCGCATTTTAAAAGTGCCACTTTAGGCCGGGCATGGTGGCGTGTGCCTGTTAGTGGCAGCCTAGGAAGCCACGGCAGGGACCAGGGATTGCAGTTCGAGTCCTGCTTGGGGCAGCACAGTGAGACCTAGTCCCCCAAAATAGCTGGGTATGGTGGCACGTGCTTGTCATCCCAGCTACCTGGGAAGCTGAGGCTGGGGATCGCTTGAGTCCATGGTACCCTGAGCAACGTGAGCCTGCAATTCCACGGGCAAAAATAGCAAGACCTAGCCTAAAAAAAAGAAGTCGCTTTTTTTTTCCCCTTCGCCTCGTTGATTGGAGGCTTCTGCCTTATGTGACCCGATTTCACATATGGCTTCATGCCTCTAACGCCCTTTGCGTGACCATGAGCAAACTGAAGCCAGCACAAGAAGTACAGGGCCCCACCTCAGGGTGGAGGGCTGGGCAGGGCCCGGGTGGGGCTTGGCACCGTAATCACAGAGCGTAAAGGGGTGAGGCTCAGCCCCTTCTCCGAGCACTCGCATCTTCCCGCCATCCAAGAGCCACGGCCAGACTTGCCCAAAACAGAGCCAGGCATCCTTTCTGACAGACGAGCTAGCAGTGTTTATTTTCACTTCCCATCTGTTGACTGGAAAATCACTCAGTCACCCAACAGCCACTGAGCAAGTACACGCCTCCAGGCTGCTTCTCCCAGCCTGGGTCTGAGAACAGCTCCCTGAATGAATGAGACTCCCGGCATGGCCACGTGAGGAGGGCCGGTCCTTGCTCCCCTCCTGGCTACTGGAAGCCAGGCCTGTTCTGGCCCAGGTGGGGCTTGCTGAGAGAAACTCCTGGCCTGCCTTGGCGCAAAGGGGAAAAGGAGAGGCGGGTGGCGCTTATCTGCTGAAGCTGAGTTGGGCCCCGGCCCTGGAACCAGGAGACGGCAGATGCCAGGAGGGGATCACCCAGAGGCAGAAGGTTCCGTGGAGCCCCCAAACCCCAGTTTTCTGGAGGAGAGCCTCTTCGCCCGGCTCCCTCTACATAAGCTGACCTGTAACCAGTCATGAACTTTGGCCAACCTTCCACAAGGCTTTGTCCTTCGCCCACCCCTTAAGTCAATAAAATTCAACGCCTTTGTCGTTGGCCCTATCCAAATGCCTCCTTTTTAAGGGAAGCGAGTCGCGCCGCCGTCATTGGCAATAAAAGTTTCTTTTCTCAAACCCTGGTGTCCTGATAGGTGACCTATGTCCGTGCGTGCCCAGTAGACCCCACGGTTCCACGCTGTTAGTAAGCTGGAGTCACACAGTTGAGAGAGGAGTCCCCACAGCCGGGGACAAAGACAACTTGTTCCCTTGGTCACAAGGGTAGACACTTTGCTGGCCCTGAACGAGGGGCACCCAGATGCCAGGCGGATTGCAAAATTACCCTGATTGCAAGAGCTTGTTACTTCTTGTAAGGGGAGAGGCAGTGCTTTGTTCTGTTTTGTTTTGTTCTGCTTTCTTGTTTTGTTTGGGAGGGGAGGGGGGAGCATTACAATAAAAGGAGTGTTTTCTTAAGACTCCCTGCTTTCCTCAGAGGTTCCCCCTGGTGACTATGGCCTAAGCAGCCCCTAGAAATCGTCTCTCCCACCTCTGCAAGCACAGGAAAACACCAAGCAAACTGTTTATGTCTGGCCCACGAGCTAAAAATAACTTTACGTTTTTAAAGATCAGTAAGTAAAAAAATAAATAAATAAAAATAAATAGATGATGCAGCAGAGAGCTTATAGGTAACTAAATGCATATTAGACCCAGCAAGCCTGCTCCCAGGAGTCTGAAATTTGATGACTGAGCAAAATTACAGAAATAAGTGATGGCAAAGGAAGTTTTTAAGAATGTTTAGTAAGTTTTGCTTATAGAAGGAAGAAGTGGAAAAGTATAAGTATCTATGAGTAGTGGTTGGTCGAATGAACTAGAGAATATCCAGACCAAGTTATTTATGCAGTCGTCAAAAAGAACATCACAGATTTTAAGGTATTGACTATGAAATGCCCACAACTTATTCTCAAGTTTAAACAAAAGAAAAAGTGAGGTAAATAACAATGCAACCATCTGCTACCAAATTTTATATAATTTTACCAGAATTTAATTTTTTTTATTTTATACTTATTTTTATTTATTTATATTATATTTATTTTTATAAATGTGTCATATAAAAAATATATAAAGATATAAATAATATATAATGTACATTACATATAAAATATATATTTTATATAAGATATATTTATACAATATGTATTTATTATATATTATTTATTTTATCTATATACTATATATTTATATAATATATATTTTATATATAAAATACATTAAAGTATATTGTATTCATTTTTTCATAAATAAAATAGAAATATATATAGCTTATTTATATTTGTTTTTATTTTATATTTATTTTACTGTTCATTTGACCAGATTTTAATAAACAAGAAATTTGACCTTAAATATAGTTTAAAAAAAACTGAAAATAGACCAAAATACTACAAATATTTTTCCAGAGGTGTGGTTTAGGATTAGTAAAAAGAACATTTCTTTTTTCTTTTTTGAGACCAGTTCTCGCTATTTTGCCTGTGGAACCACAGGCTCACGTTGCCCGGGGTACCACAGACTCAAGCCATCCCCAGTCTCCGCTTCCCAGGTAGCTGGGATTACAGGTGCGTGCCACCACGCCCAGCTATATTTTTTTGGAACTAGGTCTCGCTACGTGCCCCCGGTGGGACTCGAACCATGATCCCTGGCCCCGGCCGCAGCTTCCTAGGCTGCCGTCTACAGGCATGCACCACCGTGCCCAGCCTTAAAAAAAGAACACTTTGTTTCTTACTGAGTTTTCAGTATTTTTTCCAAAATCATCCATCTAAGTTGCAGCCTGGAAATGATAAACCAGCTCGTAGACACACACACACAGTGCAAAGATGTGACACAAAACCATCCATTCCATCGGAGAGCCAAATGCAACACGAACAGACAGGTCCCCGCTCAGGGAGGGAGCAATTACGGGTTTTGATGCCATGGCCTGATGGTGCTTCCTAGGAAGGAGCGGTGGCTTACCTTGGACAAGGGCTTGTGCCCGTGGCAGTTGATGCCGCCAACGAAGACCATGTTGGGCATCACGGGTCTGGGGTACTCCAACACAAAGTCCGTTCGGAGCAGCCAAATGGAGGTGTGGCTGTAGAGCTCGTACGCTGTGACCGGGCTCTGGAGGATGTCAGAGGCGATGTCCAGAGCACTTTGGAGAAAATAGGGGCAAAACAAACGTTCCTGCACACCCAAGAACTGATTCTTGACCCTCTCCAGGAAAGTCATGGTGTCTGAGTAGAGCGAGAGCATTCTAGGGACATAGGAGAGAGGGCTGGGGCTCTGGGTCCCTTCCTCCGTGTAATGGCAAAAAGCCCCCCTGCTGAAGATCACCGACGGGAGGGACAGGTACTTGGCTACAATGAGACCACACATGTCGAAAGGATCTAGGAAGACCGCATCAAAAGCGCTGTCCTCTAAGTATTTGACCAACTTCTTGTCGTTAAACAAACCCTTACAATGCGAAAAAAAGTAATCAAAAATAGAGCTGGATGAATCCATCATCATAGAGAACATGCTGGTCTCTCGAACTTTCCACTGACTGTCCGCAAATTTCTTGAATTCTCTATTCAGGTCCTCCAGCGTGTGAGCGGTAGCGTAGGTCTTCACGGTCAGGTTCAGGTTTCTGTCCACTCGCCAACTCACCTCTGGCATGACTATGACCAGCTCGTGCCCTCGGTGGATGAGCTCCTGGACCACCGCACGCATGGTGAACCAGTGGCTGCCATCCATGGGCACCACCAGCAGCTTGCCTGCCTCCGCGTAGCCCGAGGTGAGCAGGAGGGACACGCAGAGCGGCAGGAACCCAGCCAAAAGTGCAGGAGCCATCCTAAGAGCGCAGACCAGCGATCCAGCTGCCGGGACTCCAGCTTGTGCAACAGCTGGTGGAAGGACAGGTAGGAAACTTGCCCTGGTGGAGGGCGTGGACTCGTGCGCTCAAAAGAAAGATTAACTCCGGGCTGATGATTTGTTCCCAGGACCGGTCCCTAATAAATAGTGTGTTCAGAGGCACCTGCTTGTTTATTACAGATCAAAATGGCTTTTCCTGGCTGCCTCAGACTGAAGCACGACTCTTCGAAAGAGATGATTCTGCAATACCCGTTTAGAAATCGACTCGTTGAGCAATGTTTTTAGACCCCGAGGACTCAGATTAAAAAAAGAAAAAAAGTAAATTTCAATAAACATCTTTTTGGGATCTGTTCCAAAGCAGAATTTGAGATTTACCCTCCGGTTACCAAAGGCTACTCGAATAAATAATCACTTTCCAGCTTCTAAGTCTCTTACCCCTGCCATCCTATAGGCGGTAGAAGTCATTAGCATCTCTGCCATGCCTGCCAAGCCCGCTGAGACCTTCAAAATACTGAACTGGAGGCCGGGCATGGTGGCTCGTGCCTGTGAGCTTCAGCCTATGAAGCGGCCGGGGCTAGGGATCACGGTTCGAGTCCTGCCTGGGGCCCGTAGCGAGACCTAGTTCCAAAAAAAAAAAAAAATAGCTGGGCGTGGTGATGCGTGCCTGTAATCCCAGCTACCTGGGAAGCTGAGGCTGGGGATGGCTTGAATCCGTGGTACCCCGGGCAACAAGAGCCTGCGGTTCCACAGGCAAAAATAGCAAGACCTAGTCTCAAAAAATATATATATACTGAACTGGAGTGGACATTGACTCGGAGATGAGGCTATGTCCTCCTATTTTAAATCCACGTCCCCCAGTACATTACATATGGTAAGTGCTCACTGCTCCATGCCTACCAGAAGCTGGCAGCTGGGATTCCTCTCTCTTTTCTCTCTGCTTCCACAGTGCTCTGTTCAAATCTCTGCTGTGGGCTCGCCCCCAAAAAGCCTGGTACCTTCTTGCAGGAATTCCTGCGTCTGTCTCCCACATTCTGCCCAGTACTCCTTGGGGTCAGGGCTCAATCTCCTTATGCCTGCATCCCCCTCCCTAGCCTGGCTGGGTCCCCCACACAGAAGGCACACGAGGAAGTGGACTAGACCATGTGACATCATGCAGACTCGAGCTACCTTCATGAGGGAGCTCATGTGGGAACAGGTGAGATCTGTGGTTAACCTGGGGGGTAGTTCCTCTGGAGCCACGATGTCTCACTAGGACACCCCAACCATGATGGCACATTTGCTGGTCCCCTTGAGCCCTGGCAGGTGGAGAATTTACAGGTGAGGGGCTGAAAGGTTTGAAAACGCAGGATCCGTCTTCTCTGGGGGTTCCTTCAGAGCAGCTCAGCACAATTGGAAACAGAAAAACAATCAATCAACACATCGCTGAGCAAAGGGCTCGGCGCCCAGCACACACAGGCTGATCTCCAGGGCATCGGGTGGTGAGGGAAGAAAGAAACTGATTGGCAAAGAGACAGAAGATAAACTGAAATCTGCTCCCCGATTAAGGGAATGAGGCTCTGTGGGCTTGAGGGCACAAGGTTGAGGACAAAGAGTTCAGCTTTATTGGCTAAGAAGTGGGCTGGGTAAAGCCACATGGACCTGGCTGAAGTTCACCAGGCAGTGACAAGGCCACTCACGCATGGGGACGTGGAAGAGGCTTGTCTTCGAATGGCTGCAACTTGGAGTTGCTATTACTGGTTCCTCACCTCCAAGCAGCCCCCTCCTCTGCGCTCACATGTCCAGGCTCAGGATCGCCGTGGGGCAGCCAAGATGACTCCAGGCTCTGCTGTGTCTTCAAAAGCAAGTCTCTAGAAAAGTTTATCTGGGCTTTTGTTTCCTTTGCTCTAGGGGCTCTAAACCCTGTGTCCTTGGCTCCACCCATGAACCCCAGTTCTGATTCCCTGAGGTGAATTAACTTGATAAAGCTCTAGCAAAACTAGAAAAAAAAAGAGAGAAGAAAAAAATCATCATTATCAGGAATGAGAGAGCTGTTATAACCACAGATTGTATTAATATTAAAATAATAAGAGAACATCAGGAATGAGTTTATACCACTACAACTTTGATGAAACAGACACATTCTATAGGAGAGTGCCTAGAGCTTAATCAAGAAGAAATAAAAATTAGGAACAATTTATATGTTTTTTTAAATTAGACGAAATCTATGATTCACTTTCCCACAAATAAAACCAGATTCAGTGATATATACAGTCAGCACTGGAGGGAGAAATAATACAAATTATATTCCAGAATATATACTGGCATGGAAACAGAATATATCCTGAGAATAGAAGCACAAGGAACTTCCTGGTTTGTTCTATAAGAACGGGGGGGGGGTGCACGAAATCAGGGGAAGGATGAGCACAAGGGATCAGGATGACAGTTCATGGGTGAACGTGGTGGGAGCACTTTGGGGTATGCAGTGATGAAAGAAAAATAGACATTAATAGATATACAATAATTAATATGCATTAATCATTAGGCATGATCTATTATAACTATTAGACATTGATATATTGTAATCATTTTGTAGTATATTATGTATATATGTGTGATAATGTACATTAATTATTATAAATCAATGTCATATATATTGTGCAATATAATGATTAATTTAAAATCGATGCATTTAAATTGGTTAATTGATTAGATTAAAAAAGAGAGGACCAGAGAATTGGTCTAAGAGAGCAGCATTGCCATATACTAAAACTAGACAGACATTCCAAAAAACCAAACTCCAGAAGAGTACCTCTCATGAGGATAGATGCAAAATTTTCAGCAAATCAGATGCAATAATGTAAGTATCCATACAGCTATAGAATACAAATATGTTCAACATGTAAAAATATAGTACATCAAACCACGTGGGATCTAGCCCAGGCACGCAAGACTACTTTAACATTTAAAAAATCAATCAAACTGATTCACCATCTAAACTAAATGAACAGGTAAAACCATGCAGTCATCTCATAGGCACAGAAAGTCTCTTGGACAGATTCCAGCCTTCATACCTAAAAGAAAATTTCCTGCAAACTAGCCTAAGAAAAGAAGTTTCTTAATCTGTTTCCACTTTTATTATTATTATTATTATTATTATTATCATTATCATTATCATCATTATTATACATCGTCTGCCCCAGGGTTCTCCCACCACCTTGTCACCCATGAACTATCCTCTTAAAATCTTTTGTGCCCGTCCCTCCCCCGATTTTCCCTCCTCCCCTTCTCTTGCTCTAGATTTCAGTTCTGCAGAAGGTTCTCAATCTAAGAAAGAACAACTACCAAAAAGAGTAACAGCAAGCATCCCACTTGACGGTGAAGAGCCGCATGCCTTGCTCCTGAGAGCAGGTGCACGTCCAAGATGGCTGTCCGACGGCACACGTGCGTGTTCTGGAGACTCTATCCAGGGCAGGCAGGCAAGAAACAGAAAGTGAAAGGCATCTGCTTAGAAAGAAAAAGAAATCTCTCTTATTCAGATAGGAGCAACTCAGCAGAGAACACAATCGAATCTATGAAAGTCTCTTAAAAACAAGCTGGCCGAGCAGGTTTACATGGCGGCCTTCATCGTGACTTGTACTCTAGGCCCCTTTCCTTCCAGACCCGCCTGGCCCCTCCTGCCCACATCCTATGGCTTCCCACCATGGGGTGATGTAGACTTGTGGCCATTTGGGGCCCCACTAACCTCACTTTGGGCCACCCTGTTTACCCATAAGGGGATGGGTAAGTTTGGGTGTTTCACTGGAAATTGGTTTCTTTTCTCTCCTCTCTATTGCTCACTAATTCTACTAAAGTTCTTTTCTACTGAGAGTCTCGTGTACCGAGACTATGTTTTGTCTTTATGCCATGGATGGCGTAGGGTGTGCAAAGCTTGGGGAGCCTGGATACCCACGCTTCCCCACTAACATTTCTAGCAGTGAACAACTGGAAATTGGAATTTTAAACTATTTAACTAGCATCAAAGATATGAACTATTATTCAAAATGTAACCTGCTTAATGATAAATCTATTATCAAACAAAAAAAAATTTTTTTTGAGACTAGGTCTTGCTATTTTTGCCCGTGGAACCGCAGGCTCTCGTTGCCCGGGGTACCACAGACTCAAGCCATCCCCAGCCTCAGCTTCCCAGGCAGCTGGAATAACAGGCGCGCACCACCACGCCCAGCTATTTTTTTGGGGAACTAGGTCTCACTACGGGCCCCAGGCGGGACTCGAACCGTGATCCCTAGCCCCGGCCGCTTCATAGGCTGAAGCTTACAGGCATGAGCCACTGTGCCCGGCCTCAACCAAAATTTTATTTAGAAAAAAATCTATGGACACACACAGTGGGGAAAAAACACTTGTGGAGCAGATGACTAATTCAAAAAAAGCACTTATAGTCGATGTGTAAAATGCTCGAAATTCAATAATGAGAAAGAAAAAAAAAACAATTTCAAAAGATCAAGATTTAAATAGACTTTTCACCAAGAAAACATACAGAGCACAAACAGGCCCATGGAAAATCACTTAAAGTTTCCAGTCATTAAGGAAATAAAATTAAAGCCATAATTTTTTATGCACCTATTAGAATGATTAACATTAACGACTAACCATAGAAATGTTGGTAAGCTTCAAAGGAGCTGAACCTCTCCAGGGCCTAGAAAATCTTGGGGCAGTTTGTTTAAAAAGTGAGCACACAGGCTGGGCACGGTGGCTCATGCTTGTAAGCTTCAGCCTATGAAGCGGCTGGGGCTAGGGATCGCGGTTCGAGTCCCACCTGGGGCCCGTAGCGAGACCTAGTTCCAAAAAAATAGCTGAGTGTGGTGGTGCGCACCTGTCATCCCAGCTACCTGGGAAGCTGAGGCTGGGGATGGCTTGAGTCTGTGGTACCCCAGGCAACGAGAGCCTGCGGTTCCACGGGCAAAAATAGCGAGACCTGGTCTCAAAAAAAAAAAAAAGAAGCGTATCATAGAAACAAAACATTCAGCAAGGGAGGAAGAAGGAGGAGGATGAAACAGGGTGAGGGAACAGGAAAGAGAATGGTGATGGGTCACAGATGACACGGTGGTGGGTGAAATATAGGGACTCCAACAACATGAAAAAAAATAATGCAAGTATTATAAATTTGTAAACTACCATTTTTGAAGTTATTTTCCTAAAATATTGAAAATTGCTAAAAATAAAATGCAAAATATAATAAAATAATTTGGTTTTAATTTGGGAAAAAAAGAAACGATCAGGACTTCACCTTTGCCTGCTCCGGCAGCTTTGCGGTCCTAGCCTAGCGCGGGCTTCTCCATGTGGCCTTGTTGTCTTGAGCTTTCCACTCATGCCCCCTTGTCCCTGCACCTCACTGACCACTGCGTAAAGGACACACACATTTTCCTGGCAACTTCATTAGGAAAATGGGAAGCAAGCTGGGTACAGTGGTGCGCGCCTATAATCCAAGCACTGGAAGGTGGGGGCCAAGGGATCGCTTGAGTCCGCAGGTTCGAGACTACCCCGGGCAGCATAGCGAGACCTAGGCTCTAAAACACAGCCGGGCGTGGTGGCGTGCCTGTAATCCCAGCTATCTGGGAGGCTGAAGTTAGGGATCACTTGAGTCTGTGGGTTCGGGACTTCCCCAGGCAACATAGTGAAACTTAGTCTCAAAAAATAAATTAATTTTTTAAAAAAACTGGGAGCAGCTCTGGTGTTTTAAATCCAATTTAATTCTAGTCTATTTTCCCGTCTCTTTCTCTCTCTCTTAAGTGCTGGTGACAACCTGTGACCCAATGGCGTGACCCGTTAGTAAGATGGGCTCTTCTGTTTGGAAGACAGGTACGCAGCGCAGCGTGGAGATTGTATAACACGCGGATGAAGTTACTAAAATAAGGAAATGGGTAATAACAACCAGATTACAGCGGGATGTTTTCAGGCCGAGGTTACAGAAGCCATTTGAGGCAGAAGTCTCCGTTTTTGCAAGAGGAGCCTTGCAAGAGCGTACCCCCAAATAATCGCGGCTTGCAGGCACGGAGCCCGCAGACTTCTCCCCAATGACTGGAATTTCTGGCTGGGCTGAGTCTCTGGGCTCTGCTGTCTACACCCAGGAATCAGGGGGATTCCTGTCTATACCCGGGAATCAGGGG
>PVHY01029821.1:0-13933 GCA_004024945.1 Uropsilus gracilis
TCTACACTCCACCTCCCCTCTTTTTTATCCTTCTCCCTGCTTCCTATTGACCATCCCCCCTTGGTGTGTTACCTCCCTTTTCCCTCTGCGCCGGACTTCGACCTCAGGACCCTACATTATATAACCCCAGTCTGCCCTGGTTACTTTTAGAGTAACCACTTTACTCTCAAAGGGGGGAACTGGCCTCAGGCTAGTTTTAGTCTCTGTTTTTCAGATGCAGGTGTCTGCAATGCCCATATTCGGAACTGGGTTCATCTTTGGGTCCCGGCTTCACTTCCTCCTTCCTTTCTTTCCTTTTCTTTTTCCTTTTTTGAGACTAGGTCTTGCTATGTTGCCTGGGGAACCACAGATTCACGTTGCCCGGGGTACCACAGACTCAAGCAATCCCCAGCCTCAACCTCCCAGGTAACAGGGATTACAGGCGCCTGCCACCATGCCTGGCTATTTTTTGAGACTAAGTCTCGCTGTGTTGCCCCAGGCTGGTCACAAACTCATGGACTCAAGTGATTCCCAGACTCAGCACTGTATCTTTCCTTTGGACACTATTAAATAGTGTGACTCCTTTTCCTGACTGGATCCTGAGTAGCAACTCTTAAAGATACAACAGTGCAGCTGTCAATCAATCAAGTGTCAAGGGATTGGAGCTGCCTCTGCCATGTTTCTGGAGAACAATCTGGTATGGATCCCTTGAACAGCTAGATTTTGGTCTCATATTATTTTCCACTAAAAGGAACTAGGAATCCTTCAAGACTTAGGTGACTAACTTCGGGGAAGGAAAGAAAGAAATGGGTTAGATAATCTTTTTGCTGTAAAAAGTGGAAATCCCAGCCAAGATCTCTGGAGTTCCCACTGGCCAGACTATGACAACCTAACCATTGAAAAGAGAAAAAAAAAAATTCTGCCGTGCAAAACATGATACTCAAAAAAACAACTTAAATGCAGTATGTTTGAGAAGGTAATTTAGCGTTTCAAAGCGCGTTTGCAGAAAATGTTCTTTCTGCTAATGGAAATATTTGTACACCACAGTTGGTTTGGTTAATACTTAAGTACCACCAATGAGAACCATTCAACCTAGCCCAGCAAATACTCGGAATGAGATCATCTTGGAGAGAGAAGTCTGATCTGTGTTCTAGTCCTAAAAAGTCATTTCATGTATTGAGTTACTCACCAGTCATTTCAGTAAAATCTTAATGAGTACCTACTATGGGCACTATTCCGCACGACAGTATTTGTCTTCGTTAAACTTACATTTTGCCTGGGAGGTCAGTATGCTGTAGTCTACGTGAACAGATTATATAATAGGTAAACTGGAGGGAGGGGAGTGCTATGGAAGGTAGAAAAAAATAGAACAAGATCAGGACATGCAGAAGGGATAGTTTTGCAAGATTAAATAGGTAGGGCTTATTGTGAAAGAGATTGGGCTCTAGCTTGGAGGAGATGAGCTTAACCAAGTGGGTACTTGGGGAAAGATACCCAGGCACAGAGAATAGCTACAACAGAAACCCTAACCTGGAAGGGTGTGTCATTTGTTTAAGGAATAGAAGGTGGGAAGTGCAGTAGGAGTGAAGTGGGTAAAGGGGGCAGTAATAGCCACTCTGGGTAGAGGAATAGTAGACCACATCCTCAGGTCATTAGCAGGTGCAGGTCATTCGAAAGACTTCAGCTTTCATGGTGAGTAAAATGGAGTGAGCCGCAATGCTGGGGGTGGGGGGGTGGTGCATGACTTAGCTCATTTAAATGATCTACCATGCAAGAGTGTAATGGAGGTACTAGACTAGAAGTGGCAAGACTGTTAGGAAGCTATTGTAATTATCCAGGGTGGTGAACTAGGAGGCGTTCAAAAAGGTTGCATTCTAAATATGTTTTGAACACAAGATAGCTACATGAATTTGCTACTGAACTGGATGTAAGAGAAATGAAAGAGGAAAGGAAGACTCTGAGGTATCTGGCCTGAAATTAAAGCAAGTGAAGTGGGGAAAGTTGAGTGCAATAGATTTTCAGGGGAGGGAAATCATTTCAGCCACAAACCTGTTGGGTTTGAAATGTCTAGCTCCTCGATGTTGTTGTCGAACCAGCATTTGAAATTTGTATCTGGAATTCAGGAGTGATGTCTGGGCTGATAAGTATTAGGCAGGATGGGTAAAACCAGGCTGCAGTATCAAACAGTTGCAAAATCTCACTGGATTAACATAATAGAATATATATAATTTTATATATATATATATATATATATATATATATATATATATATATATATATATATATATATAGCTCTGCTCCATGTCTTTTTCCTTTTTTCCTTTCTTTTTTTTTAATAATGCATTTAGGAATTTCTTTATTTGAAAATTTTTTTTTTATTTTGTAATTTTCATACACTATTGGTCATGTTTGTATGGTTGTATTGCATCTCTTATCTCCAGCCCCACTCCCCGCCTCCTCCTTCCCTCTTCTGGTCACTCCAGCTCCTCTTGCTGCAAGTTGTTGATCCTTGTTTGGCCCACTGGTCTTCTCTTTTTCTGAAACTATGTCCTTTCCCCCTCCATGTCATTTGCATTCGAGGCTCCGCTATCTGCTCTACTGCCATGGCAAGGGGAAGGAAAGAACAAGGAGTCATCTCAGCAAGGAAATGTTTCTGTCATGCAGTGGCCCATAACATCCACTCACATTTTACTGGCCAAGTAGGTCACATGGCCACAATAAACCACAGGGGTGAGGATGTATTTCTTTCCTGTGTACCTAGAAAGAAAGGAATCAGAAACATGGGTGATGAAAATTCATACCTGCTAGAGAGATGCCACAGGGAGTCATGGGCATACAGATGGCACTTGGAACCAGAAGCCTGGATAAGATGAGCAGGAAGGGTGTCCAAGAGAGAAAATGAGAAGTCCAAGAATTGGGTCTGGGACTTCCAATCTCTAGACTTCATGATCTCTGTGGATATAGAAGTCTATAATGGCAAGTCTGTTCACTTTGACAATATGTAGCCCCAGGAAGAAGGAATAAACCAGGCCAGGCATGGTGGTGCATGCCTGTAAGAGGCAGCCTAGGAAGCTGCGGCCAGGGTCAGGGATCATGGTTTGAGTCCTGCCGGGGGCATGTAGCAAGACCTAGTTCCAAAAAAATATAGCTGGGTGTGGTTGTGCGCGCCTGTAATCCCAACTACCTGGGAAGCTGAGGCTGGGGATTGCTTGTATCTTGTGGTACCCCGGGCAATGTGAGTCTGTTGTTCCACAGGCAAAAACAGCTTGAGACCTAGTAGCAAAAAAAAAAAAAGAAGAAGGAATAAACCAATAGCATTAATATTGTAACATACATCATGCTTATTGAAGACAATAGCAATTTTTATTTATTTATTTTTAATAATTTATATATATGTGTGTGTGAGGTATATATATATATATATATATACTTCACATCTTTGTATTCCCCGGGGATCATCCACCACTTCTCCTCCCTGACCACTCTTTCCCTTCTTCCCTTCCCCCAGTTGTGTTTGGTTGTTAGCTTGTTTTGATTTTTCCTCCTGATTTTTTTTGCTTGTTTTTCCTATGTCCCATATATTAGTGAAACCATTTGGTGTCTATTTCTTTCTGACTTGTTTCTGTTAATATGATTTCTTCTAGGTCCATCCACGTTATCATAAATTTGTCAAATTTGTTGTTTTTAATTGATGAGTAATATTCCATTGTGTATATGTAGCACATCTCTTTTATTCATTCATCTGTTTTAGGACATGTGGTTTGTTTCCAAGTCTTTGCAATTATAAATAGTGCTGCAGTAAACATCCAGTGTCCCCTTGTATAAGTATTGAGGTCTTCTTTGGGTAGATTCCCAGAAGAGCAATTGCTGGGTCAAATGTAGTTCCATTTTCATTACTTTGAGGGTCCTCCACAAAGCTTTCCATAATGACTGGACCAGTTTACAGTCCCACCAGCACTGTAAGAGTTAAGAGTGTTCCTTTCTCTCTACATCCCCACCAGCACTTGTTATTGCCCTTTTTTTTTTTATATGTGGGCCATCTTACTGGTGTGAGGTGGTATCTCATTGTGATTCCCTAATTGCTAGTGATGCTAAGCATTTTTCATGCTTATATAAGACAATAGCAAGTTTTAAAATGCATGTGCTGCTTGTGTATGATTTGTTCTTTAAGATGCTTTAAGTCATTAAATTAATCTGACTTATTTATTAAATTGGTAAATCTGTTTTGATTTCTAAGAGTCACTTGAGTAATTATAAAGATTTAACTGTTTATATTTATAAGGCTACTGTTTGGCGTTTGAAACTTTTGGGAAAATAGACATGTGATATGTGTGGCTGTGGCTTCAAGTCCCTGGAAGAATTTGGTTAATCAAGTTGTCTAGGTGTTAAATGTTTAGGGAAAAAGCAATCTGTTGAATGTATAATTAGCTGATGGAGTATCAATCACAGAGAAAGTAAAGTATTTTTCGTTTTGAAAACAAAAATCACTAGATTTATAAATAATTAAAATCTTTTGTGCTTGGAGACTGCAGAAACAAGTTTAGTTTCTAGGCTTACAAACTAAGTTAAAATTAATGAATCTATGTAATGATTAAAGGAGTAACATCTAGTTTTTTCCCCATACCCAATCATACCTCATGGATGCTGAATATCCAACCAGCTCTCCGCCTCCTCCTAGTGCTCCTCATGATGGCAAGAGGTTACACAGGGATGGGGCTCTGTGGTGGTGCAGGGGCCCTCAGACACTGGCCGCTTCATCTGGAGGGTCATCTCAGGATAGAATTCAGTCTACGTTGGTTGTCTGTAGCAGCCGCTGCCTTGACTGACTTGGCAGTATAATGGGTTAAGTCTCCTCTGATGGGGTAGAATTGATCCAATTCATTGAGAGCCTGGAAATAAAACCACACATATATGGGCAACTAATCTTTGACAAAGGAGGGAAAAACTTACATTGGCACAAAGATAGCCTCTTCAATAAATTATGCTGGGAAAATTGGACTAAGACCTACAAAAAAATGGACCAAGACAACATCCTTACATCATGTACAAAAACCAACTCAAAATGGATAAAAGACCTGAAACCATAGCATACATAGAGGAAAACTTGGGCAGAATCCTCCATGAATTACAGTTCAGAAATCCCTTTTTGGAAACATCAGCAGATGGCAAAAAACTGAAAGAAAACATAAACAGAGGGGACTACATCAAACTAAAAAGCTTCTGTACAGCAAAAGAGACAACAGAAAAAAACTAAAAGAAGCCCAACCAAATGGGAAAAAAAGATTGCCCTCCACAAGAGTGATAAGGGTTTAATAATGCAGATCCATAAGGAACTTACACAACTAAACAAAAACAAAACAAGATTCCCAATCAAAAAATGGGGAGAAGAACTAAAAAGACACTTCTCCAAAGAGGAAATACAAATGGCCAATGGGCTCAAGAAAAATTGCTCAACATCACTAGCAATCAGAGAAATGCAAATCAAAACCACAATGAAATACCACCTTACACCAATAAGAATGGCCCACATCAAAAAAACAGGCAACAAGTGCTGGCATGGGTGTGGAGAGAAAGGAACACTCTTACATGGCTGGTAGGAATGGAAACTGGTCCAGCCACTATGGAAAGCAGTATGGACGAGCCTCAGACTAATGAAAATGGAACTACCATTTGACCCAGCAATTGCTCTTCTGGGAATCTACCCAAAGGAGACCTCAATGTGGGTAAAAAAGGATACCTGTGCTCGGATGTTTATTGCAGCACTATTTATAATTGC
The DNA here is from genome assembly GCA_004024945.1 of Uropsilus gracilis. NCBI lineage: Eukaryota > Metazoa > Chordata > Mammalia > Eulipotyphla > Talpidae > Uropsilus > Uropsilus gracilis. Next base: position 5,756 of record PVHY01029821.1, read on the forward strand.
AAGGACATGGAAACAGCCCAAATGTCCCAACAAATAAATGGATGAAAGATGTGGTATATATACACAATAGAATATTGCTCATCAGTTAAAAATGACAAATTTGATGAATTTATGGAAACATGGATGTACCTAGAAGAAATCATACTAGCAGAAACGAGTCAGAAAGAAAAAGACAGAAACCAAACGGTTTCACTAATATATGGACAACCAAATGAAAGTACACTATGGGAGGGTGGGGACCAGCCGGAGTGGTCAGGGAGGGGAGGTGGTGGGTGACCCCTGGAGATTAAAATGATGTGCAATATATATATATATATATATATAAATAATTTAATAAAAAATTTGAGATATGGTCGTAAAAGTTCTGAAATATAAAGAAACAAAACAAAAAGTATTAAAAAAAGAATTTATCCAATTAGTACCTATTGAACATTTTAAAAAATTAATTTATTTTTATTCTTAAATCACAACCTCAGTAAATGGTTATTGGGATACCTCCCCCTCCCTCTGATGTCCTCTCCATTCACTCAGACCCCTCTCTCTTGTTTGCTAGTCTGTGTTAAGTCCGTTAGTCTCTTTCCTGTGACAATGTCTTTTCATTGGGTGAGGGACTGTGTTCTCGGGACAAGGCGAACCACGCTGGTATGTTTTCAGTGTTAACCTTGCATGGGCCAGTCTATATTTATGGTCTGTCCATGTTTTCTCGTTATTGGCTGTCTTCTCCAATCCCTTCTCTGGTTTTGCTGCTTTATCTTATAGTTCTGGTGTCTGGTTTAGGGGGCCTCACCCCCAGCCAGTGTTGATGAAGAAGTTTCTCTGTGGGTACAGGTGTCTGTGAATGGCCATTGTAGATTATTTCCTCTCCCTTGGTTTGCAGCTTTGCTGTAAGGCTGATGCCCTAATTCTGTGGCCTTCCTCTCCTGTGGAATGGGGAAGGGCGCCTTGCTCTCTTATTTATTTTTTTCTCTGAGACTAGGTCTCGCAATTTTTGCCCATGGAACCGCAGGCTCTCGTTGCCCAGGGTACCACAGACTCAAGCAATCCCCAACCTCAGCTTCCCAGATAGCTAGGATTACAGGCGTGCGCCACCACGCCCAGATATTTTTTGGAACTAGGTCTCGCTACGGGCCCCAGGGGGGACTCGAACCGCCATCCCTAGCCCCTGCATCGCCTTGCTCTCTTAGATGCCATCTCAGAAATGGGATGTGGCTCCTCCAAGCCCAGTGAGAGTGTAGGTGTGGATTCGTTATATCATGTCTCCATGGTTGTTTCTTCAGCCTTGCATGAACTGGTTCTTTCTATATTCCATCTCCTGTGTCCAGCTCAGATAGGTGGGCTGGATGTTTACCTGGTCCCTGACCCATTCTATGATGGGTTTTGGATTATTTATGTTCTTCCTCCTGAAGATTGGCTGGAGTGAGAGTGAAATGGAAGGGGCATTCCCCCATCCTCTCCTGCATAGGTACCTCCCTGTGTGAGGGTGGGGCCTGGATGGAACAGTCCGAAGCCCCTTTGGGGTGGGGGCTTGGCAGAACTATGCCTACCCCCTCCCGGCTTGCAGATGGCTGCCCTGTGCAATCATCTGCTGGTGGGCGGGGCTAAGACCACACCTGGGCCCCCCACCCAGGCTTTCCCAGGCAGGGGCCTCCCCTGGGTTCCTTGCTACCTTTGCTCCTTGCTGGAAAAGGGCCTCTGACGGCCCATGTCCCCAGGTGTGCAAGCAGCCTTATGGTTGCTTGCTAGCGGACCCATTTGTTGAATATTTCTTTTTGGAAACAACAAGCAGAAGAGTGACATGATTTGGATGTATGTGTTACTTATTTTTATTTTTACATTTTTTCCTTCACCATTCTCCCTTATTTTCTCATGTTGCCTCCCTCTCCCTCCCTCTTGACATTCGCTAATTTTTTGAGACTGTTTTACATGATTGAATCATCTGCTACCTAAATGTCTATTTGTTATCATTCTAACTTACTTTACTACACATAATTGTCTCAAACTCCCTCCATTTTTCGTGAACATGGTTGCATTTCATCATCATTTTTGGCTAAATAATATTCCACAGTGTGGGTATACCACATTTTATTGACCCATTCATCTACTGATGAATATTTAGTGTGCTTTCATATCGTAGCTATTGTAAATAATGCTGTCATGACCATTGCGCAACATAAGGATTTTTGTGTTAATGGTTTCAAATTTTTATGAGAGATGCCCAAGAGTAGAATTGTTGAGCTGTACAATAGTTCCACTTTCTGCCAGGTATGGTGGTACACACCTGTTGTCCAGGGAGACAAGAGATTTGGGATTGCTTGAGTTTGCAAGTTTGAGACTACCCCAGGCAACATAGCGAGACCTGGTCTCGAAAAAGCAGCCAGGTGCTGTGGTAGTTGCCTGTAATCCCAGCTACCTGGGAGGCTCAGACTGGGAATTGCTTGAGTCTGTGGTACCCCAGGCAACTTGAGTCTGCAGTACCCGGGGCAACGTACCCCAGCCAACATAGCAAAACTAGTCTCCAAAATAAAAAAAAAAAGAGTTCCACTATCAGTTTTTACAAGTAAATCCAGATGCATTCTATAATGCTGTAGCATTTTACATTTCCACCAAGAGTGTAACAGGATTCCCCTTTCTCTGTGTCCTCTTCTGCATGTGCTGTTGGGAGTCTTTTTAAAAATTATACTGTTCTCACGGGTATGAGATACTCTCTCATTGTGCATTTGGCTTGCATTGGAAGTGGTGATGCACATTTTTTCATATATCTCTCCCCCTTCTGGAATCCTCTCTGGTGAGCTGTGTGTTCATATGACTCTTCATTCATTCATTTAATGATTGAATTTTTAAAAATATTTTAGCTCATGGCATGTTTGGTTTCCAGGTCACTCCATGGTCAAGTTCTTTCTCCTGACTTGAACTCCCCTCTAGACAGCCAGCCCTCCCAGCACCCCTGATTCTGCTGCTCCTAGGCATATAGAACCTTCTGGCTTCCCTGCACTTCTGGGAAGAAGTAAATCAACAAGATCCTTTTGCCTGGGAGCCTGTTTTATTCCGCAATTCCGCACATATTGCAAGCTGCAAGGAAACACCACTGGAAAGTATAGAGGCCTGGAGTGTTGTGTAGCCCAACTATGTGATGAATTGCTGAACGGGAGAGAAGCCTGGGATAACGGTTTGTTGAACAGAGTAACTGTATGGGAAGGTGGTTTGTTGAACTGTGGAAAAGTATACAGAATAGTGATGTCTTGATTGATGCAGCATATGGACTGAGGAATGCACCCACAGTTGTCTCCTTCCTGCTACTTATTAGCTGTGTGAGCTTGGGCAAATTCCTAAGCACTTCTGTGCCTTGTTTATATTATATAAAATGGGGCTACCAACCTCACTGTGGTGTTGAGAATCCAAGGGGTTATGTAGGCAAAAAAAATTTGCACAACTGTAGATACGTTATGTTTAAAAGGTGTCAACTGAAATACTAATTATTGAATGTATTTTCACTTGTGTGACCTAGTGCTGTTATTTGAACTTAGTTAAAAAGGATGAAATGATGTGAAATATATATAAATAAATTTAAAAAATTTTAAAAAAGAAAAGCAATTGTGAAAAATAAAAAAAAAAAAAAGGAAAACAACATCAACAAATTCTGATGCAGTTGAAGGAGAAAGGCTGAACTCTTACCCTTGCCTTGTCTGAAAACTGCAGGGAAGCAAACCAGCAAACCTTGCAGTGTATCAGAGAGTTAGCCATTTTCTGGCGAACTTGTGGGATATAGTTCCTTGTTTTCTTTTTCCTCCTCTTGCTGACCTGGCTTTCCAGGACTCTTACTGCCTCTGAGAGTGCTGGGGGTGAAACCCCACCCCACAGACAGGCACTTACAAAAGCGTGGGGGCTGGACCAGTGCACCAGAGGAGGACTTGGCAGTTCACCTTGACCCTTGGCAAACCTCGCCCACCAGTTGGTATGTTGCAGGAGTCGGCATGTCATCCTGACTTCTCTCCAACCTGCTCCCTCCTCCCACCCTGAGGGCCAACATGAAGGTCACATATGCCTCTCTCTTTTGAATTATCTCTGTGTTTAGGTTGTCTGAGTCCACGCAGCTGGGAACAAGAGCTGCTATAATCTGGAATGTAACAGGTTTCTGTCTTCACAGGAAAGACAGTGGGGTCCCTTTCAGTATGGAGGTTGAATCTGCATCCCTAAAGATACATCACACCGATAATATACACTCTTAATAGGAGGCGATAGGGGTGGCCCATCATGTCTATGGTTTTCCTCACCCCAAACTTTGCAGTATAGCAGAGAAACTGCCTGATCATGAAAAGAACATCAAAAAATTCCAATAGAGGGGCTTCCTACAAAATTGAGGATTACTACTCCTCGGAACTTCCAAAGTCATCAAAAACAAGGAAAATCTCAGAATGACCACAACCAAGAAAGTCCGAGAAGAGAAGGGTTCACGCCATGTAGCTTTGGATCCTGGTTGACATTGTGAACAAAAATAGAACATTAGGTGAAAGGAACCCTGAAGAAAGAATCGCTATTGGCTCATTCATTGTGACAAATGAACCAAAATAAGGTAACAGGTCACCATCTATTTTCATGAGAAGGTGAGCCAGAGGGCCAAGGTGACATGTTTAATATGGAATTCTTTTTTAAAAATTTGTATTGTTTTGTTTTTTACATATATATTATATTATAACATCATTGCATTCCCCAGGGTCTCCCCCCACCCTATCACCTGTGAACCTTCATCTTGATCTTCCTGTGCTCTTCCCTTCCCCAGTTTCTCCCTTCTCACTCTCCCTAGCTGCCTGCCCCAGCTCTGCTGTCAGCTTATTCTGACTTTCCCCTGGCCTTTTGTTTGTTATTCCTATATCCCATCATCTAGGTAAGACCATGTGGTTTCTGTCTTTTGCCTTCTGACTTATTTCTACTAACATAATTCCCTCTAGGTCCATCCATATTATCACAAATGGTTCACATTTGTCAGTTTTGATTGCAGAATAATATTCCATTGTTTAAATATATCACATCTTTTTTAACCATTCATTAGTCTTGGGGCATTAAGGGTTGTTTCCTTATCCTGGCTGTTGTAAATAGTGCTGCGATAAACATCTGAGTACCGGTGTGTTTTTCAGTTAGTGTTTTGGTGCCCTCTGGATAGACCCCCAGAAATAGGACTACTGGATCGAATGGTGGGAATGCAAACTGATCCAGCTACTATGAAAAACTGTGTGGAGAACCCTCAAACTACTGAAAATGGAACTACCATTCGAATATGGAATCCTTTATAAGGGTATAGTGGCGTATGTTCTCATTGTTTAAATCAAATAAGCCAGGGTTTTCTATATTCTAGCTACTTCTACAATTATTTTTTCCCACTTAATTTATCATACATCTATTTCTTAATATAGAAAAATAGCATATTAATTCTGGGGCTTTTAGAATTCCTCTGGATGGGTCATTTTTCTAATATACTTCTAAACTAACAACATTTTTTTCACCAGTAATCATTTTCCTTGTTGGTTTTAAATGAAAAGGTATATACATACTTTGTTCTTAGCTCTTTTTCTCTTTCTTTGTTTGTAAAGTTTTATAATAAAGTGATCAGTGGATTAGGCAATAGAATCTGTACAGAAACAAACAAAAAACACCCTGTAGCATCCTGTTTTAACTTGCTGTCTACACACCAACCTCTCTTAATAGGCCGCCTGTTATGTGTCTGCTATTTTCATTCCACTGATTTCTCTGTTTTGTTCTATCCTTGTGGAAATGAGGTTTAAAAGAATTTGCTATCACCACAAAGGTTCTCCAGCCTTGCATTTTACTCAGATTGAATGTTTCTCATCTTTAAAACTTGAATTTAATGGAATCTAGGTTTTACCTAGATTTGAAACCTACATTAACTGAGTGAATTGATATTCTGGGAAGTGATTAAAACAAGGTCATCTTGTGTCAAAAACATGTCAGAAAATGTTCAGAATTCATTGGATGGATATTTTTCTTTTGGAAAATCAAATCATGTGTTAGAACAATTTTTATCATAAGAAATAGAAAACCTAAGCTGGATGTGGTGGTATGCAACTATATTCCAAGTGCTGGGAGGCAGAGGCCGAGGACCACTTGAGTTCGTGGGTTTGAGATTACCCTGGGCAACATAGTGAGACCTGGTTTCAAAAAGGTAACTGGGTGTGGTGGTGGGCACCTGTTATTCTAGCTACCAGGGAGGCTGAGGCTGGGTATCACTTGAGTCCGTGGGATCTCCAAAAAAAAAAAAGAGAAAAGACAACCTATTGAAAATGAGCTTTAAGATTTTTAAGATGGGACCTTTATTTCTTTATTATTGTTATTGTTCTCTATGAAGGTGGGGATAGTCCTAGGGCACAATCAAGGGCCAGGCTCTCTCCCTCTTTCTGCTCTGCCATTTTCAGTGATTGCCTTTTGCTTCCAAGTTTGTCCTTCCTGGTAACAAGTAGATGGCCTCATCACAGACATACAGAATGCTGTCCAAGACAGAAAAAAAGAAATATCTCTATTCTCTGTTCCTTTTTGAAATTGAGGAAAACCTTGGAAACACTCTTGCAGACTCCTTCCATGCCTTGTTCACAAGCTAATCACATCCAGCCTTTGCCTAAATGATCACTTAGAGACACAGGAATGAGTCAAGGGATGTGCTGGGCAATCCCAAACCATCCCCTGCTCCCTGGAGGACGAATAAAACCAAGAGGAGACAGATACCAGGTGAGGGTGAGTTGCAGCTGGTGAATAACCAGGAGAGCCTGCCAAAGGTAGAATAACTCCTCAAGCTTTACCCACTTGTATTGGGGAATTGGGGATTGTCTCAAATAGTGTTTCAGCTCTATTATTCTTTATGTTTATGGGTTTGGTTTGATGGGGGTACTAGGTTTTTCTTTTAAAATTATTTTGGTTTAGTTGTTGCTTCTTAAAAAAAAAACACCAATTAGAAGCAGCAGTTGTCTTCTTCTTTTGTTCTTGTTCTTCTTCTTTGTCATCGTGTCATCTTTGTCTTCTTCGTCTTTGTCTTCTTTTTTTTTACTTTTTTTTAATTCATTCTTTAGATTTTATACAATATCAGCAAATGGTTATTGGAATGCCTACCCCTTCCATTGATGCCCCCTCTGTTCACTCAGACCCCTCTCTCCTTGTTGTTTGTTGACCTATGTTGAGTCCTTTGGTCTCTTCATCTTTTATGACGTTTTCCTTTTCTGGGGTGAGGGACTGTGATCCTGGGATATAGCTATCCGTGCTGGTAAGTGTTCAGTTTTAATTTTGCATTGGGTAGGGTAGTAGTTTGTGCTCGTTTGGAGTCTGTTAGTGTCTTCTCATTGTTGACTGTCTTCTCCAATCAGTTCTGTGTCATTCATTATAGAAGATACTCGTTCTGAACAGGTATCTGCTGAAAGCCTTTGCAGATCATTTCCTCTCCTTCACATTGTAGATTTGCTGTGGGGCCGAGACCCTATCTCTGTGACCTTCCTCTCCCGTGAAATGGGGAGAGGCACCTTGTTCTCTTGGATGACGTATCTGCCATTAGATTTTGGCTTGACCACTCGTTGTGAGGCTGTAGGTGTGACTCTGTGACAGGTGATGTCCATGCTCATTTCTCCAGTCCATTATTCAATGGCTTTCTCAATATTCCTTCTCTTGTGTTCCACTCAGATATGTGGGCAGGATCTTTATCTGGTCCTTCACTAATTCTATCCTTTCTATGGATTATTAGTTTTCTTCACATTCCTTCTGAGGATTAAGTGGGGTGAGAGTGAAAGAGAAGGGATGCCTTTATAGTTCCTCCCACTCTCCACCCCCCAGCTGATGGCCACTCCCTGCCCAACTGACAAAAGCAGAGAGGTGGCTGTGCTATGGAGGCAGAGCTGCAGCCTCCTGCAGAAATGGAGTGGCTGTGAGCCCTAGCCATGTGCTGGAACCCCCGCTGCTGCTGCTGCTGCTGCTGCTGCTGCTGCTGCTGCTGCTGCTGCTGCTGCTGCTTTTCCTTCTTCTCCTTCTTCTTTTGCTTCTACTGCTTCTGCTTCTCCTTCTCCTCCTTCTCCTTCTTGTTCTTGTTCTCCTTCTTCTTCTTCTCCTTCTTCTTCTTCTTCTTCTTCTTCTTCTTCTTCTTCTTCTTCTTCTTCTTCTTCTTCTTCTTCTTCTTCTTCTTCTTCTTCT
>PVHY01029823.1:0-13939 GCA_004024945.1 Uropsilus gracilis
GAGGTGATTCAGTGCGGGTTTCCCCGTCCCGCCCTGCTCTGAGACTCAGCCACGGCCAGGAAGGGGTCAGCGCGTCTTCCTTCCGTGACAGGCGCATCCCCACCGCAGCCTCGGTGACGTGGGTCCTGCCTTGACTGGACGTTAAGGCCAGAGGAAGGCCCGTGCGCCCAGCTCAGCACCGACGGGGGGGAGGGGGCACTGAGTCCTTCCGGTCTGTGTCCCAGTCCCCGAGACGCTGCCCCTTCCCCCTTCCTGCCGGGGTTTCCTTGGCGTTTGTCACCACAAGGGACAGACAGATACGAGAAAGGACTTAAAACAGCAACACAGCACGATAAAGCCGCTCCCTCGGCCGCCTCCCGCGCCCTGTGGCCGAGGGGAGAGCGGCTTAGCATCCAGCAGAGCCACGGACGCCCCCCCCCACTGCCAGCTCTTCATCCCCGAGTCTGTGGGCTGATGCCCCGTGGGAAAATACGGCCAAGAGTCCCACGCTAAGGACTTGTGGGTCCCCGAGAGTCCGGCGGTCCAGCGGAAAGCGGGCCAGACTTACCTGGCTTCTGAGCAGCCTTGGACCTGGGGCTGGGGCTGGGGCTGCGGCTGGGACTGGCCGCCACCACTTCCCGGGCCTTCACCAGGTGCCAGTCCCGGGTGGCCCTGTCTTCACGCTGGGGTGCCTCTGCGGGGCGGCTGGGTGGCCGCACGTCCAGGCCTCCGGGCAGCTGCAGTGCCCCTTGGGCGGCGCAGGCAAAGTCGTCCTCTCGCCTGCTGGCTGCCCTGTCTTCCTCCGGGTCCGTGAGCCCTGCATCGCCCGGCAGGCCCTCCTCACCGCCGCTCTCCTCGGCCTCCAGGGCCAAGCACCGGTAGCTCCCGTCCGGGATGCCGCTGGACCCGAGCGCTGGGGGTGGGAAGTGGGGGCCCAGCATGGCTCAGCTGGAGGACCAACGCTGGTCTGCGCTTCCTCGGCTGAGTCTCGGGGCAACGGGCAGCTCACACCCCAGAGCTCCCTCGGCTGGGCGGCTGGGCAGGGCGACGGCCCTCAAACCTCCCTCTTCGCTCGTCTCTGGTCCGGGAAGATATCTGCACAGGGCAGAAGAGAGACAGCTCGCTGGATGCTCGGGGCTGGACTCCGCGGCCTGTGCTCCCGAGCGTCGCCCTGAGAACACCCGGATTTGGGGCCTCAGGAAACCCCAGGCCTCTGGATGTCTCAAGTTTGTGTCGTAGCCTTACGCCACCTGACACTCTATTTGCTCAATTTCCCCCTCGAATCCACTTTCAATCACGTCTCTATTCCTTTACCCGAAGCAATAATTTGCAGGCGAACCACAAGCTTGTTGTGCTAGGTTATCTCCCCCCCCCAACACTCTTTAAATAAATATCTAGCTATTTAAAAATACCTGCCTGGGCGCCGCCCACAAGGAATTCTTTCACAGGCCACCAAAGGTACCGATGCCACAAGAAGACGTAAGATCGGCGCCAGGGGGCCCCGAGAAAGCTGCGCACCCAGGGAGATTATGGGCTTCGGGGACAGGCTTTGGGCTCTGTGGGTGGGAGGGAAGTCACGCGTCCTCTCTGAACCTCAACTTCCCCATCTGTAAAATGGGCCTGTAAGACAACAGTGCCTTTTGCCTTTATCCATGTCGCATTTTAAGATCCCAGCGGATAGGCCGGGCACGGTGGCTCGTAAGCTTCAGCCTATGAAGCGACTGTAAGCGTCAGCCTAGGAAGCGGCCGGGGCTAAAGATCGCGGTTCGAGTCCCGCCTGGGGCCCGTAGCGAGACCTAGTTCCAAAAAATAGCTGGGCGTGGTGGTGTGGGCCTGTAATCCCAGCTACCTGGGAAGCTGAGGCTGGGGATGGCTTGAGTCCGTGGTACCCTGGGCAACGAAAGCCTGCGGTTCCACGGGCAAAAATAGCGAGACCTAGTCTCAAAAAAAAAAAAAAAAAAAAAGATCCCAGCGGAGGCCTGCGATGGTGCAGGGTCCCACTGTTTTTTCCTGTGCATACATGCATACCCGTGTTAGGGTTTATTTACACGTGCATACATGCATACCCGTGTTAGGGTTTATTTATTTACTGTGGCTGCACAGTAGAAGAAAACAGCGATACTGCTACACTGTAGAATCTATTGTAATACAGATTGTATCAACGCGGTCTCCAGCTCTTAAAGTACCTTTTGGGTGTAGTGTTTTCGGCAGTGCCTTTGAAACCACAGGAAGCGCAACCCCAAGAAGGGCCAGTGGAACCCATGTAGTGCTACTGCGGGGATTAAGTGAGCACGTGCTTGCAGGGGGCTTAGCGTGGTTTCTGGGGCGCAACTTAATGCATGTCGGCTAGGCCTTCATTCCGCAAGGGTTTCTTGAGCTCCCGTTTCAGACACGGTGAAAGGTGCTGGAGGTACAGCGGAATAATGGTGTGGATGGAAATATGGTACTTTTGCTCGGGAAACCTTAAGACCCGGTGGGGGGAGCTGTGGCTGAGACCAGAACAACAACAGCAATAATAATAGTAGTAGGATTAATTGTATCTAGGCGTATGAGCATGTTCATCTCAGAGAGAGGGGCAGAGGCTGTGAGGGATGGAGGAGGGGCGAGATGGGAGAGAAACTTGGGCGGGGGAGTTGGCTGGGCTGGGAGGCAGATGGAGGGTGGGTGTGGAGGAAAAGGGGGGAGTCCGGGATGCAGCCCAGGTTGTTGCTCTGGCGACAGTGCGTTTCTTTTTAACAGAAACCAGGAAGAAGTGGGGAAGAGCAGGTGCTCAGTGCGCAGGGGGAGGAGTTAGGTGAGGAGTTTCCAGGGTAAAGGCGCTTGGTCAGCAGCACGCAGGCCTCAGGAGTTCCAGGCTGGAGCCAAGAGGCTGAAGCGTGTTGCTGCATGCACGGGGGGGTGTGTGAAGCGGGGTGTCCGAGCACCCTCATGGGAGCAGGCGGAACCTAAGACAGGGTGATGGCCTGGGGGAGGAAAGCCTGGGAGTCCTAGATGCCTAGATTTTGGTCAACAGATTGCAGGTTCTGCCATTACTCTGTTGTATGAACTTGGCAAGTGTGAATCTCTGAATCTCAGTTACCCAGTTGCAAAATGGGGGCCTCAGAACACACACACGTGCACACACAGGCACACGCACGCACACGCATGCACACACGCGCTGGCAGCCTCTGGGGCAGTGCATCCAGGAACCACAGACTCTTGTAGACACAGGGGTCAGACACCCCCGCACCCCAGGCTGGGCCAAAGCCTTGGTTCCTAGTTGACGCTGCACCCGGAGAGACCGGCTGGCTGATAAGTGCATTGTCTGCCTGAGGGAAACGGCACCAGCCCTCAAAGGCAGGCGTGCAGGAGCTGAAAGACGAGAGCAGCTGGTGCCACATCTGGAAACACCAGCCCTGAGAAGCCAGCCTGGCACCCAGGCCCGGCCACTGCTGGGTCTTAGGTGATCTTGATAAACCCTCCAGTGCTGGGAGGGAGGCCGGGGGGCGGGGGGCGGGGGAAGGGGTATGGCAGCTGTCCTGACACAGTGGCCCGAGCGCGGGCTCCCGGCTGCCGATCCTCTCGACTTCTTGCCCGCCACCAGCTGTGCCAGGTTCCTGCCGTGAGCCCTCCCGGGCATCTCAGAGGCTCACAAAGGACCAGGAGGATTCAAGAGACCCAGGCGTCAGCAGGGCACTGTCACACCCTAGGGTCCGGTCCCCGAAGATGCGAGGTGGGGCTGAGTCGGTCGGGCTCAGGGGCCGAAGGACTCGTGACTCTCAGCCCCAGGGGTGTCCCCCATCCGCCGCACCCCCGTGGAGCCAGCTGGCAGGAGGCAGCGAGCGGGGGTGTGGGGGGCAGGGCTCCCTCTGACGCCTGGCAGGGCCTCACCCCCCTCTCCTGGCTTCTGTTTTGCTCTCTGTGACGGTGGCCACGGTTTCCAGGAAAGAAGAGCGAGGCGGAAAAGTTCACTTTCCGCCTCCCACACAAATATTTTTGGCCGGCGGTGCCTTGTCTTCAGCTGCCAAAGCAGGGGGGGGGGGGCTTGGCAGGAGTGCCCTGAAGCAAGGCTCCCTCCCGAGGAAGAAGGCCTCCAACTCACCCTGCTGGGAGCCCTAAGGGGAAGGGGGCGAAGTGGGATTTGGGGCCATAACCATGATGACAGCCCCACTTCCTGGGCTTCTGCCAGGCCCTTTGCCCAACGCTCCCGTGAGGCAGGCGTGAGTCTGTCTGCACATAGGGAAACTGAGGCAGGGAGCGAGAGAGCCGCAGCCAGAGGCACGCAGGGGGCGTGCAGAGCAGGATGCAGAATGAGCTCCCGGGCCCTGGGCGGTGACCTCCCGCTCTCTCTGGCTGCAGGTTCTCAGCCTTGGGGCCCCACAGCACCCATGATGGCTGAGCTCAGACACCGTGTGGGCAGCAGACACCCCATTCCTGTCTCAGCAGAAGCGAAGGGGCTTCTGGCTCCGGCTGCCCATCATCTGCACAGGCCATCGGACACGGACCTGGGACAGGCCGACTAACGGGACCCAGCGAACCCACAGTCCTCATCCGGGGATGGGAGCTCTGAGCCAGAGAAGAGAGGGGCTGGCCCAGGCAGGTGCAGGTCAGGTGCAGGCCGAGCACTGGAACAGGAGCTTCCTGCTCCTTGCATAAACCCTAGGGGCCCCAGCCCTCAGCCTCCCTCTCCTCCCCTAAGCCCAAGCAGGGCCCAGGCTGGAGGTCAGCAGTGTCCAGGTCCTGCCTGTGCAGGTTTGAGGACCTCCCAAGGTGCCTTTGTTTTTTGAGACCAGGTCTTGCTATGTTGCCCGGGGTAGTCCCAATCCTGCGGACTCAAGCAAACCCCAGTCTCAGCCTCCCAGGTAACTGCATTACAGGCGCCCGCCACCGCGCCCAGCTGCTTTTTTGAGACCAGGTCTTGCTATGTTGTCTGGGGTAGTCCCTATCCCTTGGACTCAAGTGATCCCCAGCCTCAGCCTCTCAGGTAGCTGGGATTACAGGCGCCTGCTACCACACCCTGCTGCTTTTTTGAGACCAGGTCTCGTTACATTGCCCGAGGTCATCTTGAACCCGCGGACTCAAGCTATCTTGCACCCGCGGACTCAAGTCATCCCAGGCCTCTTGCCTCCCAGCGCTTGGATTACAGGCACCTGCCACTGCACCCAGCTCCCAGGGCTCCTTTTGTTGTTGGTGTCTACACTGGGTGGCGGGGGAATGTGGCCGTGGGAGCCGCGTGTCCCTTCTCCTGTCCCCTGTGTGATGGGGATGCACTCTTACATCGCCATCGGATCTGGGTTCAAAACATTCTGACTCCACCTTCGGCAGCAGCCTGACTGGGGGTGAATCTCCCCAACTTTCTGAACTCCAGGCCTCAGAAGACGGGCTTCCGAGCACAAAGACACGTCCACTGGACCTGAAGGACTTTGACCAGAGGAACTGGGTGCTCTGATAGCGGGTGCTCTGTTCAAGGCCAGGAAAGACTGGAAGGCAGCGTCGTTTGGGGACAGATCGAGGCACCCGCATGGCTGGTCTGAGACTCGGCGTGGTGGGGGCGGAGGGAGGAGGGTGGGATGCAAGGAAAGAAGGTGACTCTATTGGGACGGTTTTACTTTCCTGCCAGCTGGAGGGTTGAGGTCGGGCACAGCTTTGCAGGAGGGGTCGGGGTGACCACAAGGTCCAGTGCTGGGCTGCAAGGTCAGAAGAGAAGGCGAGAGGCTGAAGTGAGGGCTGGCGTGCAGGGATCCCGCGGGTGGAGCGTCTTAGAGCCATTTCCTCACGCCTGGTCCAGCGCCAGCCCAAAGTAACAATAGCAATGATAATCGCTGATGTTTATGGAGTGTTTACTGTGGCAGGTGCTATGCCAGACACTTGGTGCACGTTAGCTCATTTGATCTCATCACCGCCCTGCAAGGAAGGTGCTATTATTAACCCCATTCCACAGATAAGGAAATGGGGCTTGCGTGACCCGCCACGTTCAGACAGTGAGAGGCTGAGTCAGGGTCATATCCTGGTCTCTAACGCCAAATACCGCTCTTATCTGTGCGGCTGTACAGCCTCAGGATTGTAAACAGCTACGGAATGGATGGATGAGTTATCAACCAGCAGGAGGAAGGATGGGTGGGAGGGTGGGAAGAGGGAAGGGAGCAGGGGAAGCTAATCCCAGCGTTTGGTACTTGGCCTCATGCACACAAGTCCCTCAGTAAGTATTTTGCGAGTGGAACAGCAACTGTGACAGAAGAATTGACAAGATGTATGACTTAGGGCCAAAAGTAAAGCCTCCAAGCCAGGCATGGTGGCGCGCACCTGTAATCCAAGAGCTGGGAGGCAAGAGGCCAGGGATCGCTTGAGTTAACAGGTTCGAGACGACCCCGGGCAACATAGTGAGACCTGGTCTCGAAAGAGCAGCCGGGCATGGGGGCAGGCACCTGTAATCCAGCCACCTGGGAGGCTGAGGCTGGGGATGGCTTGAGTTTGTGGGATCGGAACTACCCCGGGCAACATAGAGAGACCTGGTCTCAATAGAATAATAAAATAAAAAAGATAAGTTAAAATCAAATGAAGTCTCCCCGGGAAAATCAATAACTCAGAATGGGTCTGGCTGGCTCAGGGGCTCTTATCCACCCCACTGCATCCCGCCCCGCCTGGAAACCCCGTAGCCTCAGCTGCGGGGTGGGGTCCGCTTTTCTCTCCCACGATGGGGGCGTCTCTCTTTCCCAGAGCAGCCCAAATGGGGAGCCCCAGCTCCCCTCATTTTCTGCACTGGGGGGCATGAGAGTCTGGCACTCAGCATCACCTTGCACCTGTTCCAGGAATATGGCCTCAGTTTCCCCAAGTGCAGAAGAGCTTGGGCAGAGCGGTGGGAAGAGTGTCGGCAGCCAAACATGGAGCTAATCCACCCTGAACCTGCCCTGGCCCTGGCCCTCTCAGCAGAGCCCATGTCAGGAGGATGTGCGAGTGTGCCCCCGTGTTACGGCCCCTCCCCCACTCCGACAGGACAGGACGGCGGCGGGAGCCCCGGCCTCCCTCCCTCCGTCTTGGCCTCCATTCAGCAGCCACCCCGGCCACCGCAGCCTGACTGCTCTTCTTTTCTCTCCCCCCCACCGCCGGCCGGGGGGGTGCGATGGAGCCCAAGGACCACGGCGGGAAGCTAGAGCAGCCGGGGGAGCCCCCAGAAGCCGTGCTTTGGCAAGAGGCAGCTGCAGGGCCTGGAAAGGAGCCCCACGCTGGGCCGGCTGGGTGGTCCCGAGGAAGAGGAGGGTCCGCCTGGCCTCAGCTCAGCCCCGTGATAACCAGGTCGCTGAGCCACTCCCTCTCATGACTCTCAGCTCCTCCGGAGAGAAGGGAGACTCGGTTACCGCTTACTCATTCATCCGTGTGACACGCAGGGCCGAGGGCCAGCTGCTCGCCACCCTCTAGTGACAGGGCTGGTGGTGGCGATGAGCAAAGGAGAAAGGAGCCCTGTCCACGGGCTCGGTGCTGGCCGCGGCGGGCGGACAATAAGCCCGTAAGGAAGTATGTGGCGTGGCGAGAAGTGCGACGGGAAGATAAGCGAGACAGGAAGGGAGCAGGGACTGGGACTGTGTCACGCACATGGGTTAAGGTGGAAACCTCGACAGACGCCCCTCGACTCTGCTCGGAGCTGTGTTTCCAGTTCACGCTCACGTCAGATTCTCAGATGCGGTTATAGACTCTGAGTTCTCAGACTCAGAGAACTTCTAGAAGCTGAGTGTTTCGCTCCGAACATGCCTACCACTTAGGATCGAGAATCCTTTATCATCGGGATGGAAAAATGTTTCTTCGAGAACATTCTTCTCCCGACTCATCAAGTTGAAAGCGCATTTCCTCCATGTATAAACCCCTCCTTGTACAGTGGGTTTGAGGATAATGGCGGTGGAATGATGTCGTCACGGCTTCGGTAATGTATGGCTAGGATTCAGCAAGGGACTATTTGCCAGGGCTTAATAGAACGCTGCTGCCATAACAGCTAGTGTGCTTGTCAAGGGGTGATTGAGCAGTTACCGCTACGCGCCGGGGACTGCACTGGTAGATCCTATCCGTTGTCAAGCGTCTCTTCCCCGCAGTACCCGTACGAGGCGCTCCATCATTGGACAGGTGCGGAGACCAAGGCTCTGGGAGGGTGAGTCCCTGCTCATGTCTTAAACCAGCCAAGCTGGTCGTGGGGGTGATCCCTGTAGGTTTACCGGGGGGCCAGGGAAAGGGGATGATGGCCGGTGCAAGGAGCCCCTCATTCAGACCCGGGCTCACTCCGCCACCTTCGCTCCTCCTTCCACCCCTGGATCTCGGTGACTGCCCTGCCGCACATTCGTGGGGCTGGACCTCAGCGTCCCAGTGCCCCATCTAGATGCCCCTGAGTCCCAGCCCAGGACGCTGGAGCCCAGCGCCCATCCCCGAGGGTGCTGCAGACGCTGCTCAAGAATCAGCCAGGCCTCCACGCGTCACATCTATTTCTGCCCCGCTGGTCTATAAATATGTGGCCAGGAACCCGGCCCTGCAGGCCTGGGAGACTGAAGTCATGGCTATTAACACAGCGCCCGGGCTGGCAGGGGCGGGGCAGGGTCAAGGCCAGTCTGGAAAAGCACGAGCTGGGCTTGCGGGCGCTCCAGTCTCCTCCTGGATGCGCAAGAAAATGGAGACCTGGAGAGCAGGGGCTTGTCCGGAGCCACCAAGGGCCACAGAGGCCAGAGGTGGCCGGCGCCCCAGGTTCCTGGCTCAGACGCGGTGCTTGGTGCCACCTGACTTAAGGCTTTTGCTGAGAACGAGGTGCTTTTAGCTCTTGGCCGTCGAGGTGCGACCAAGTTTTTATTTTTATTTTTTTTCGAGACCAGGTCTCACTATGTTGCCCGGGGTAGTCCCGAATCCGTGGACTCAAATGAACCGTGGCCTCAGCCTCCCAGGCAGCTGGGATTACAGGTGCCTGCCATCATGCCCAGCTGCTTTTTCGAGACCAGGTATCTCTGTTGCCCGGGGTCATCTCAAACCCACAAACTCAAGTCATCCCAAGCCTCTTGCCCCCCAGCGCTTGGATTACAGGTGCATGCCACCACGCCCGGCTCTCACTTTTTTTTTTTTTTTGAGACTAAGTCTCGCTATTTTTGCCTGTGGAACCGCAGGCTCTCGTTGCCCGGGGTACCACAGACTCAAGCCATCCCCAGCCTCAGCTTCCCAGGTAGCTGGGATGACAGGCGCACACCACCAAGCCCAGCTATTTTTTTTGGAACTAGGTCTCGCTACGGTTCGAGCGGGACTCGAACCGCGACCCCTGGCCCCGGCTGCAGCTTCCTAGGCTGCCGCTTACAGGCACGCGCCACCGTGCCCGGCCTTCTTTCAAATTTTTCTTTTGAGAAGATTCTTCCCTTCAAACTCTTAAAGCTGACGGCCGCATCCAGCTGTCACTCAGCAAACGCCCACCACGCTGGCCACACACAAGCGCAAATCTCTTCTCAGCGCTGCCCTCAGGGTGTCACTGTGGTAGCTGGAAATTGGCCGCAGCGCGGTCCTACACCGTAGACAAGGCCAACACCCCCCACGGCAGTCGGGCGCTAGACACCTGTGGGCACGCCGCTGGGTAAGACCGGGGCTGGCAGACCTTGCCCGTGCCTTCTCCTGGCCTGTGGACTTGGGCCAGTTGTCTGGCCTCTGCGAGTATCCGTGCTTTCGTCTGCAGAGTGGGAGCCGTGAGGCCCCCTGCGCCGGGCTGAGAGCTCGGGGAGCAGGCAGTCTAGGCTTGCTGCTTCTGCATCAGCCGAGGCGCTTGTCTGAGTGCCAGAGCCCGGCACGTGGGCACCAGTTTCACTCACAGTCTCTGGGAGCAGGACCGGGATTCCAGCATGTTCTGAACTCGCCCCGGTCACCGCCACCCGTCAGGTTTGGGGGTCCTGGTCCCCGCGGCCTCCCTCTTCGCAAGCAGCTCCCCAGCCAGCTAGAGACCTGACCTGCCTGCCACGAGCAGGAGCTGCCACTCTCAGGGGCCGTGGAGGGGGCCCTCTCCCTGCCAGATGTGTGCTGGACTCTCTGTGCTTCCCAGAGCCCCAGGGCCACAGGCTGGAACCCCGAGAAGGCCTCAGGCCGTGTGGTGCTCAGCTGGCCAGCCAGAAGGCAGAGTGGTCTCGGCCCTGCCTGGCTTCTAAACCCTCAGGCCAGTGGACGGGGAAGCTTGGCTGAGCCTGGACATCAGGTGCCACCAGGCGGCCTCAGCTGTCAGCAGAGACTTGGGAGTTTGCACCCAGGGCTTGGGGCCCAGCCTGCTACCAGCCCGGGGTAAAAGTAGGTGCTACGTGGGCCCTGAGAGCAGCGTGGAAGCACTGCGGGCCTCACCACTAAGCACGGTGCCAGAGAGCAGGTGGAAGCCGGCCAGGCCCAAGTCCTGGAAACAGGGAGCACACACCAGCGCTCGAAGACTTGGCACCCCAAGACTTAGCACCCCAAGAAGACTTGGCACTCCAAGAAGAGTGCAGGAGGCCGGACACGGTGGCTCATGCCTGTAAGCTTCAGCCTATGAAGCGGCTGGGGCTAGGGATCGCGGTTCGAGTCCCGCCTGGGGCCCGTAGCAAGACCTAGTTCCAAAAAAATAGCTGGGCGTGGTGGCGCACGCCTGTCAACCCAGCTACCTGGGAAGCTGAGGCTGGGGATGGTTTGAGTCTGTGGTACCCCGGGCAACGAGAGCCTGTGGTTCCACGGGCAAAAATAGGGAGACCTAGTCTCAAAAAAAAAAAAGAAGAGCACAGGCAATCTCAGGGGTGACTTTTTAAATATATGTTAAATAATGTGACTTTGGTTTTAGACAGATGTACTATTTTTTTTGTTTTTTGAGACTGGGTCTCGCTATGTTGCCCAGGGTAGTCCAGATCCCGGATCAGATCTGGGATCCCTCGGACTCAGGCAATCCCCAGTTTCAGCCTCCCAGGTAGCTGAGATTACAGGGGCATGCCACCACGCCCAGCTATTATTCTGAGACTAGGTCTCACTATGTTGCCCGGAGCTGGTCTTGAACCCACAGACTCAAGCGATTCCTAACCTCGGCCTCCTTTCCTAGACTGAAATTAAAGGTGCGTGCCACCGTACCTGGCAAGACAGATGTACTATTAACATAGAGCTCACATAGTTCTCTCTTTCCACCTGCTTCTTTTTGCTTTTTGGATGTAGCTCTAGAAAATTCTAAGTTCCAGGTGTGCTCACATTTCTTCTGATGGGTGGCGCCAGCACAGGCATTAGAGGCTTGCTCTCTTGATCTTCACTATAGGGTGTATCTTGCCATTTAGCAGCTGTGAGGCCTTGGGCAAGCTCCCTAACTCTCTGTGCCTCGGTTCCCTCCTTTGTCATCCTAGAATGATAGTACCTGCCTCTCATGACTTTGGGGGGTTTAAATATACCTCTCACAGCACAGAGCATCTGCCCTACAAGTTCCTGATGTGCTCGGCCTAACCATCTGCCTCAGCTACTCCTGGAGACCCACGCAGTCTCATCTATTGCTGTCCAGGGGGGCAAGTCTGCACCCAGGGGAGAAAAAGGACATAGTGTGACAAACAAAAGTCTCGTGGGTCAAACACCCCCCCCCCAACAGCTTGCAGCGAGAGGAGTTGGCGTGATCAGAGGGGGAAGAGGGAAGGGGGGGTGGGGTGGTGTAGGGAATATGACAATTACAAAATAAAACAGCTGGGACTACATCAAACTAAAAAGCTTCTGTACAGCAAAAGAGACAACGGAAAAAACAAAAAGAATTCCAACCAAGTGGGAAAAAAATTTTGCCCTCCATACAAGTGATAAAGGTCTGATAACAAAGATCCAGGAAGAGCTCACACAACTCAACAAAAACAAAGCAAACACCCAGTTAAAAAATGGGGAGAAGAACTTGAAAAGACACTTCTTCAAAGAGGAAATACAAATGACCAACAGGCACATGGAAAACTGCTCAAAGTCACTAGCAATCAGCGAAATGCAAATCAAAATCACAATGAGGTACCACCTCACACCAGTAAGAACGGCCCACATCCAAAGAACGGGCAACAACAGTGCTGGCGTGGATGTGGGGAGAAAGGAACACTCCTGCACTGCTGGTGGGAATGCAAACTGGTCCAGCCACTATGGAAAGCTGCGTGGAGGACCCTCAGACTAATGAAAATGGAACTACCTTTTGACCCAGCAATCGCTCCTCTGGGAATCTACCCAAAGGAGACCTCAATGTGGGCACAAAGGGACACCTGTGCTCAGATGTTTACTGCAGCGCTGCCTATAATTGCAAGGACATGGAAGCAACCTAACTGCCCCGAGACAGATGACTGGATGAAAAAGCTGTGGCCTATATACACAATGGAATATTACGCATCAATTAAAAATGACCAATTCGACGATTTTATGGTAACGTGGATGGACCTAGAAGAAATCCTATTGGCAGAAACAAGTCAGAAGGAAAAAGACGAAACCAAATGAATAGTTTCACTAATATACGGACAACCAAACGAAAGTACACAACTAGGGGGCGGGGGAAACCAGCTGGAGCAGCCAGGGAGGGGTGGTGGTGGGTGACCCCCGGGGATTGCAGTGATGTGAAATATATGTATATATAAATAAATCATCAATTAAAAAATAAAATTACCTTTAAAAAAATAGATAAATAAGCCTCTCACGACTTTTGGGTGAATTTGAATTGGGGGACGATTTGGCACCGAGTTAGGTGACTTCTTTGGGTTGTCCCGGCCTCTGTGAGTGCTGAGTTCCCCGTCATGAGGGGTGAGCAAGCACCTGGGCAACTCCTTGGCCGCCGCTAGAGGGAATCTTGAAGCTGAGTGGGGCTCGGGGAGGCTGGATGGGCTGAACTGGGCAGATGCTCCCGGCCTAGATGCGCCGCTGGTCCGGTGCTCCCGCCTATCATCCACTTTTCCTCTTCCGAGTTACGTCCCGCCCATGACAAGCGTAAAGACACGTGGCCCCCGGGGGCCAGCGTGGAGCCAGACACTGCAGGGACCGGAGAGGAAGGCGGGCAAGGGTCTCGCTTCCAACAGCTGGTGTTGGCCATGTGACAGGGGCTTGAAAGGCTAAACCACAGACGGGAGGTGACAGGGACCTGAGGAGCTGGTTTCTCTGGCCTCTTCTTCCGCTGGTCTAGGCCCTTGAGCGCGTCACCTCTGGGCTCTGCCGTGAGGACTCACGAAGACAGCTGAGGACATGGGTGGCCACCGGGCCTGGCACGTAGGTGGATAGACAAGGGCACACAGGGGCTGCCCAGTGCAGAGAAATCGCAATGGCGCCCTGGCGTCTCAAAAACGTTTTCTCCGGGAGAGCTCCCTAAGTCAGAGATCGTGACCTCCTGCCGCTACCCCCCGCGCCTCGGTTACTCTCAAGCTTCAAAATGGGACTCGCCTCTCAGCTTTGTCTTCTTTAAAATTCCCCACAGAAGACTAAGATGGCGGACTAAGAGCTCTGGTGGTGGGCAAGTTGGAGTGGCCATTCCCGATGGGAGAAATCCTTTGCCTTCCAAATACTAACAAGAGTGTGGAAGAGTGGGTCCTTATTAATAAAAACTATTAATTGCAAATAAAATGAAATTGCCCAAACCCTCGCCCTGTGTCTCTAGAAGCCCTCCTTTCCTTTGTGAGCCAACTTGCCGTTGGTTCATGACTCCCAGGAGGCCTAACTGAACCATGTCTCGCGGGATTCTTCGCGTCCGGCCGCCAGCACACGGAGAGTCTGGTTACTGCTCCCCCCACCCCCCGGGCGGACACGGCCTCAGCGTCCCCTTCACGCACTCAGCAGGCGGTGTTTGAACGTGCAGGACCAGGTCTGGGACCCCTTGGGGAATCAGACAGGGCGTCCGTCGGTGGCCTAGCAGGCGGGGGAGGAGCAAGGACAGCACTGGAGACAGGCCTTCAAGCGAGTGGTGCCTCGCTGCCCCTTCGCGCCCCTGACAGCGGTTGCTCCCACGGGCCTGGGCGTCCTCCTCTCTACAGTGAGGTGCTGCTCAAGA
>PVHY01029824.1:0-13925 GCA_004024945.1 Uropsilus gracilis
GCAGGGGTCATTTTCACTATTTTGACAGTTGTTTTTACATGTGCAGATCTGGGGGGAGGGGCATCACATGTGCCCACATTGTTGTGTGCAAACATCTCAGCACCCGTCTCCTTGGCTCTTCACTATCTGTCATTGAAACTATGCCCCAAGAATGTGAACGTCTATTGCTCTCCCAGCGCCCTCATGGCCATCATGTCCTTTCTGTCCCTGGGATGTCAGCTGCGTGTACAAGATACCACTGGACTAGGTAGAACCAACTCTATCTGTCATTTTTGGGGAGCAAGTTTCTCTCTCCTAGCACCCTCTTTTCAGGGTTCACCCATGTTGTGGCCTGAGTCTAAATTCACTACTTTTCAGGCTCAACAACACCCCACTGGACATGCCTCCTCTCTTTGGGTACCTGTTCACCCTCTGAGGTGGGGGCTCTCTGTTTCCACTGTCATGAGCAATTCAGCTGGGGTCGCAAATATCTCTCGGAGTTCCCGCTTGCACTTCTCCAGGGTCTAGATCCAGAGGAGGATGGCCGGATCGCCTGGGAATTCTGTTTCATTTTCCTCCTGAGACCCCACCACCACTTTCCCCACCGCAGCTGCATCACCCCAGTTTCTCCTGGCAATGCCTTAGGTTCGAGTTTCTCCTCAGCCTTCGTGGTTGTGATTTGCATTTCCCTACTGACTGGTGATGTTGAGCCTCTTTCTACGTGTTTATTTGTATTTTTATCATTTTTGGAAGATGCCAGAACTTTCCAGTGCAATTTCAGGCAGCTGTCGGAAGAGATCATCTTAGACTGGGGGGACACCCCAGGTCCGAATACCTCAACTTCCAGAAGTGCACACGATGCCTGTTTACTGTCTGCATGAGGTCCTTCCTGGGCTGCAGGCTCTGAACACTCCCCGGTAGAAGCTCTGCTCATTCATCTTGGTTATGAAGTGATATCCCGCCTACAAAGTCTGCTGAGGAAAGCATGGCCAGCTGCCACCTCTTTAATATTTAGAAATCCGCCTTAATAAATCCTCGCTCTTCCTGCGTGCTGCTCTCTGTATGCGTGGTCTCTCCTTTGCTGGGAATTCAGTGGGATGGTTTCTTATCTGTTAGCTTGTCAGAAACAGGCGCGAGAACAATCAAATGTTCATCTATTCACATCTGGTGTTCTGCGGGGAACAGCGTTTAGACCCCTACCGTGTTTAACTGTATAAATGGTTTCTATCTATCATCTAAATCAGAACTGCTTACGTGTGGAGCAAGCTGCACCAGAGATCCACACAGGAGCGCGTTTGGGGGTGGGGGGCAAGGAGCTTGGGCTCTGTGAATGCTGGCAACTTGTGGCATTCTCACCCTAGTCGTCTCTTGCATTTCTACCCTGGTCCTTAGAGGTTCAGTGGTTAGCCATGGTGCTATGTGTACACATGCGTGTGCATGCCTATGGGCACATGTGTGTGTCTTTGAGTGCGGGCATCTTGGATTTCTCCCTGTGTCTCTGGTTGCATTTGCACGTTTGTCTCATCCATCAGCTCCTGGTTTCCATGTTTCTCTGCGGCTCTGCATGTCCTCCTGTGCTCATCTGTGATGGTGCTGTGTCTTGGTGTCTGGGTGGCACAAGGCTGCCTACTTGTTTCCACATCTGTGGTTGGCTGTCTCAGGGGGTTGAGCATGTGGGTGATATCATGAGTCTTTTCCCTTCTCTGTCACGTCTCTTCCTCCGTGGATGTGGGCAGACCACCCACTATAAGATGAAGGTCAGCCAAGGGGACTGCTCTGGCAGAG
Organism: Uropsilus gracilis; assembly: GCA_004024945.1. Taxonomy (NCBI): domain Eukaryota; kingdom Metazoa; phylum Chordata; class Mammalia; order Eulipotyphla; family Talpidae; genus Uropsilus; species Uropsilus gracilis. The sequence continues at coordinate 1,765 of PVHY01029824.1, forward strand.
GCAGGTATCCTTTGCTGCCTCAGCATCAGGAGTTTTGTGTGGGGAAGAAGGAGCTGGAAGAGACTGATGGTGATTTGTGGGGTTCGCTTCTAGACTGGGGATTTTGGGAACATGTTTAGGTTTATTTTAATGACAATTTGGAGACTCTTTTATACTTTGGCAAGGAATGATTACAATGAGCTAATGAGGAAGGAGAAATTTGATTTTTAAGTGAACGTGACATATAGGAGGGGGACGGGTGATAACAGGAGAAATTTTCTTGTTACTTTTTGGTTACATGATTTTGGGGACATTTTAAAGCAGTTAGGAAGCTGTCACAGCTGAGATGGTGTGCCAGCAGCGATCTCTAGCATACCAGAGAGGATGAGAAGGATCAAGGTGTTTCTTTACCTAAGGCATCTCTCTTAACCTGCGTCCATGCCCCACACCACAGAGGCTTGGCTTGCAGCGCCCCTGGGATGGTTCCCACGTTGACTCTGTGCTGGATGTACTGTCATGACCGTGATGGCTGGTTTCTTCCATTGTACATGGGTGCCTGCCTCCAGGGCTGCGTTAGTAACTCCCTCGGAAGGAAAGTGCTTTGAAGTGGGACCAAAACAGTCCATATCCTCCTGCCAGCTCCAGGTGGGTTCTTGTCCTGGAGTTTCCTTGCTTCTAGAATAGGCAGTATACTTCATTCAGCTGACCAAGTTCCTGGCTCTTTTGTCCACCTGTCTGCCCTTGGCTATACTCTGCTTTTCTCTTTTGAGCTCCTGAGGAGGGATTAATCCTATCCTGCTAGCAAGGCTTGAGAAGATTGTGATAGCATTGGTCATCACTATCATCACCTCTACCATCACTCCAAGCACCATCACCGTCACCTTCAGCATCACCATCACCACCACCACCACCACCATCATCATCATCACCATCACCCTAATCATTTTCACCATCACCTTCAGCATCACCATTACCACCACCACCACCATCATCATCACCATCACCCTCATCGCTTTCACCATCACCTTCAGCATCACCACCACCATCATCATCACCATCACCCTCATCACTTTCACCATCACCATTACCCAGCATCACCTTCATCACCACCATCACCATCATCACCATCACCCTCATCACCTTCACCACCACCATCACCATCACCATCATCATCTTCACCTTTGTCATGATCTGGATGTACACAGCACTTAGATTTACATGGCACTTTGCTGAGTACAAAGACCTAGTGTTTAACACACTTTACCTCCCTCGACCCATCACGCAAGTAGAATAATCTGCCTTTTCCAGAAGCAGCTGGTGTTGGCTGAGCAATCACGATGCACCCTGATGCTCAGGTCTTTCATGAACTAAACCCCTTGATATGCACTGTGGCTCCGGGAACTGGATATGATCACCACCGCCATTTAATAGACAGGTACATGGATACTGGGAGAGGATGAGTCTTTTGGCTGAGGTCACACAGCCAGGATGTGGCATGCTGGGAGAAGCGGGACTTGAACATGAGGCCTCTGTTCTTAGTCACCACTGAGTGGAGCCGCGTAGCTGAATTGTGCTGGTCTCCTCGAGTCTCTGCAGACCAGCAACAGCAAGGACTGTCTCCCAGCTCTGGCCAGTGTTCTCAGCAGCACAGCGAAATGCTCTCCTCTCTGATGCTTCCTGTGCTGCTGTTGGTTTACCTTCTCCAATATACACACACACACAAGCACAATGCACACACAAGGCACAACACACATACCCCAAAGCACAACACACACATGTACAAGCACACATATAGAGAACATGTACACCATGTACAGCAACACACCACACCCATCTATATACGGAGACACAAAAACACACAATCTGTATATGCACACAAAGTCCCACTACACAATTACACACACAGCACACATACACAATGAGATAAATACACAATACACATAATACACATGGACACACAGTGTGCACCTGTACACACACACACACACACACCTCAGATGTGCAGATCAAGGATTTTAGTGCCAACTTTGATGGCTCTTTTTCTCACACCTGCTCATTCTCTCCTGAGGATAAATCCAGAACCCAATGACTGCTCTCCACCCACTCTTCACACCTGCTGCTGGTAGTCCGCATGGTGCCCGCACTCTGGAGCTGGCCTGGGCTCCTCACCCGCATCTCAGGTCAGCAGTTCTCCACACAGGAGCTGCAGACCAGCGGAACTAGCGCATCAAGTTTGGTCACATCACATTTCTCCTTCACCCCCGTGGCTCCATCTCCCTCAGAGCAAAAGCCACGCGCCTTCCTGCCAGCCCCTGCTAACCTGACCCACTGTAATCACACTTTGTCACTTGTGCTTGACACACCTTCTTGGGTCTGGCGGCCTCCCTGGGCCCACCGCTGTCTGTCCTTTCTCTCAACACTGACCGGCCCCCAAATCTCAGCCGCCCTGCCCTCTCCATGGCCACCGCCCCGCTCTGCTGTTTTCTCCTTAACACTTGTGATGATGACTATGGCATGAACTGATTTTGGGCATTTCCCTTCTCTGTGCTGGCAGGGCCAGGGGATGGGCATCTGCTGACCGCTGCTTTGTACGCGACACACAGTAGGTACCTCGTCTGTAATGGCTGAATGGCAGGTGTAGGGCAACACAGGGGTCTGAATTAAACACAGAGGGGGAACGTTTCTTCCCACGACTGCCTTTCAGCCATTTCATTTTGTCTTGGAAGAAACGCTGGGGCTGATCACGCTCTATCTTCCCAGGAATATGAATATGTCACACAAACACGTACTTGTTTGTATGTGTTTAGCTACCTCTACCTCCATCTCCTTCTTTATCTGCATTTCATTCTTTTTTTTTTGAGAGTAGGTCTCACTATGTTGCTGGGGATAGTCCAGATCCCAAGCCTCAGCCTCCCAGGGAGCTGGGATTATAGGCGCCCGCCACAATTCCCCGGCTGCTTTTTCAAGACCAGGTCTTGCTATGCTGCCTGGGGTAGTCTAGTCTTGAACCTGCAAACTCAAGAGATCCTTGGCCTCTTGCCTCCCAGCACTTGGATTACAAGTGTGTACTACCGTGCCTAGCGATCTGCATTTCTTTCTCTACCTTTATCCCTACCCTTTCCTCTAACCTTGCGCCGAGCTTTATTTCCATCTATCTCTATCTCTCTTTCCCTCCCTCTATCTCTGTCTCTATTCCTTTCTGTATCTCTGTCTGTCTCTATTTCTGTCTCTCTCTGCTTTTGTCTACTGTCTGTCTTTCTCCTCTCCTCCTTTCCTGCCCCCCCCTCCCTGCCTCCATCTTAATGGGTCTCTGTTTCTGTCTCTCTGTCTCTGCCTGCCTGCCTGTCTGTCTGTCTGTCTGTCTGTCTGTCAGTCTTTCTCCTCGTCCCTTTCCCTCCTTCCCTTCCTCCATCCGTCTGTCTGTCTTTCTCCTTGTCCCCTTCCCTCCTTCCCTTCCTCCATCCGTCTGTCTGTCTTTCTCTCTCCTTGTCCCCTCCCCCCCTCCATCTTTCCGGGTCTGTCTGTGGCAGCCTCACACATACTGCTTCTCATGCTTCTTCCTCTAATATCGCGGTGAGTCTTTCACACCAGGACACAGAGATCGCTCCAGCCTCCTCGGTGCCGGCTGATGGTACCTACATTGTCCCCCCGATCCCTGGGGGGAGGCTGGGGGGCACTTTAGGCCGGTCCCCCGCGCCCCCATCCTGCTCTTGCGGACATGACTGCCATGGCTAATGCAGCGCTCCGCTCGTTTGGCACAAGCAAGCGCGAGGTGTCTGCGGGGCGGCTCCCTCCAAGGGCAGTCGGGCGGCTACTTCAGAAGAATCGATGCCTGGGGAGCCGCCTCCTCCAGGTCTCCCGATGGCGCCGGCCCGGTGGGTGACGGGTGGCGGCGCTTCGCGATGTGGGCACTTACGCCACCACTGTGCAGTCACTGGAGGCCGCGCCACGGTGCCAGGGCGGCTGACCCCTCGTGTCCCACCCCGCTGTAGAAGCATCCGAGCCCCAGAGGCTGCGGGCGCTGAGAGCTTCTTGGGCTGACGCTCGGGTCTCAGCAGCCCAAGGTCTGGTTTCCCGTAAAAGCGGCCGGAGGCCCGGCTTGCCCCGCTGCGCTGCCAGCGTCTCCAGCGTGGACGCGGCCTGTGGCCTCTGAGGTCATCTTCTCTGAGGTCATCTTCCTCCACCGCTGGCCCCGGGTCCAGGGCTGGGGGAGGGCGGGGAGGCCAGGGCTGCTGCCCCAGCCAGAGCAGGGGACACGTGGGGCTCACGTGGGGCGTCCAGCCCGCTTGAGCCTGGGACAGCTTGGGCTGTGGCTCTGCTTCCCGTGAAGTGGGGCCAGCGAGCGCCACCCTCCAAGGACCCAAGGAGTCGCAGCTGCTCCCGCTAAAGGCGGCTTCCTAAGAACCAGTCGTGTCTGAGGCCCAAGGGAATGAGGTGGAACCAAAGTCCCAGACTCCCCTGGGAGCTCGGGCATCATGCCCAGTGCATAGTAGGGCTTCCTGGCAGCCGTCATGGTCCGAGGGTAGAGAGGCCTGTTCTGTCTGGGAGAACTGGATCAGAGGGAGTTTGCCTTGAGGGAGGGGGGCCTGGGCTTCCTGTAGGGGGGCGGGCTGGGGACTGAGTGGTCCCTGGAGAGGGACAGTGCGAGGGTGTGTGTGACACCCAGGGGTCTCATCCAGCTATAGTCTGGAGGGAGTGAGGCTCCAGTGATGCCATGCTGGCCCCCACAGTCAGCGATGGCCCTCCCCTCCCCACCCACCTCATCCGGGTCCCTCTGTCCCTGGGGGCAGTACTTGGCTGGCTCTGAACTCAGCCTGAGTGGTTCCGACCCAGAGGCCCCAAATCCCCTGGGCATCATCCCACGTGACACCCCATGTAGCACCTCCATCCCTTCGAGCCCCCCCCGCCCCCCATGACCTGGCGTTTCAGCCCCATAGCGCTGGACGGGCCGCCGTTAGCACACGTGTGTTCTTTGTCTGCTTCCTCGTGCTTTTTCATCATTTTCTTTTGATATGATGAATGAGTCTTGGCTCCTCACAACTTTCCCAAAGATCCAGGGTAACAAAACATCCTTTCTGGTAGCAACTGTGGTTGGAAGGGGAAAATGAACCTTCTCAATAGTCAATAAATCACGTTGTCACCTTAATCTTCTATTGATCTCAATAAAAGTTGTATTTGGTTTCTTAACAAAAATCCACCCGGGAAGACATCCCGTCCGGGAGGGGGTGCCACCCGAAAGTGCGGTCAGGCCATCACCTCACCTGGTTATTTATGGGAGAAGGATGGATTTGAGGCGCCAGAGAGGGGGCAAGGGACCAGGAACCATTCTGGTGAGTGATGCATCTCATTTTGAAGGACACACTTGACCGCAGGCAGCCACGCATGGACGGGATCCGAAAGCAGACTTTTCTGGACCCTCCTAAACGCCCCCCTTGAAGGGGTCAGGCGAGGGGCCATGTCCTACTTGCCAGCACTGGTCAGTTAGATGTAGGTTCTTGGCCATGGCTCAGTCCCTCGGGGAGGGGGCTTATCCAAGCAGGTCAGACCTACAGGCGTGAGTCACGTTTTGTCAGGCGTGGATCAAGCTTTCGTTAAGGCTTTGAAGACGTGTCACCTCCTTGGTGCGGAGGTAGAGACGCACCAATGAAAAATGGTCTCCGATGTTCATGCTTGTGTGTGCCGCATCCCCCCTGGTGTCGGGAAGGGGGGTTTGGGCTGCAAAACAAAAGCAGTAACTCAGAGCAGGGACCACACACACTGCTTTTCTCGCCAGCCTGCTTTTCTGGAAGATGGACCTCAGCTGGCCTACTGGGGTTCCATGTCTGGGACCTCAAGTTTTATTCTTACCAAATAGGCTGTGGTTTCCTGTCACTGTGGGGTCACCCTCTACAGTACCCGTCCTGCAAGGGCCTTGCCTACGTGGTACTCGTATTCTCAGGTGACGCGTAGGAGGGGATGTATAGTAGGTGCTCAGGGAGTCTGAGTTTACATTGATTTTCTTTTGGCTGACAGTTGCTATAGCCTTCAGGGAGTGTGTGTGTGTGTGTGTGTGTGTGTGTGTGTGCGCATTACAGGCTTATATCCCTCGAAGGAAAGATATGAGCCACTTGACTTTCGAGAAGTGAGTGCAGCTCTTGCTGTAACTGAGCAGCTGGGAGGTAACACCAGTAGGTGTATCGCGTACCTACTATGTGCCAAAAATTTTCATCTTTCTCCTCATAGCAATTCGAGGCTGTAGGTACTAAGGTTCTCTCCACTTTGCCAAAGAGAAAACCACATTCACAGAGGTTCAGAGGCATCCCCAAGGTCACCGGGGAGGTCAGATGAGGGGCTAGGCTGTGGGTTTCTCTCCAGGGTACTTTTCTCTATCTCTCTAAAATCTGAGGACCCTAGTTCTCCTAAGCAGGGAACTCACCCATCACCCATGCATCAGGACCAACCGCATGGCCATGGGATGTTCGGGCACCCACTTGTTCAATCTGGACCATTGGATAGGAACAGGGTCCCCCATTCAAAGTCCCATCTCCTTGGCTTGGAGGGGCCTGAGAACCATGACTGCATCCCTGTGACTGGTTTGGGGAGGGTGGGGAGGGCAGTTACTGAAGCACATTGAACTGGGAAGAAAAAAGGACCCTCTCTACTGCTGATCATCTCTTCCATGATCCGGAGGTAGGAGGGGAGGGGATGGATACGAATTAGCAAATTTGGCTCAGGATCTGCCAGAAAATGGGGAGATGACGCGAGACATCTTTGGCTTGTCTTCTGCCCCATCCATCTCCAGCGATTCATGCCCTCCCAGAGAGTGGGAAGCCCAGGCCTTCACACATTCAGAGAAATGCAAAGCACGCCATAAAACAAAGGAAATTGTTAGTAAAACAGATGCAGTGTTAATTGCACTTGTGAGAGCGGCATAAATAAAACAGTAAAACTCCTTGTGTTCGGCGCCGATTCCACAAAACGGGCTTTTCTGCAAAGGTGCAAAGAAATAACAATAGCAGAATTGCTAGATGTACAGCTTTTCACAATTATTCATATCGATGTTAATAGGGTCGGTGATTTTCAACGTCGTGCTCACTTTTCCATCCCGTAAACGTTTGCTGCCGATCTGCTTGTCCTCACGCTTAGGACAATAAGAGAAGATTGTTGAGCTCTTGTCTTGAAGGGGTTCACATGAAAGCCAAGTCAATATTCAGGGTGGTGGTGGTCGCCGGGGTGGGTGGGGGGAGCCACTCAGCCATCTCTGGAGCCTTGTCAGTGGCCACAGCTGGGGCAATTGTGTTCCGAGCCTCTAGCAGGGAGAGGCTTTGGATGCTGCTGAGTCTTCGTCAGTGTCCGGACATCTCCTCACAACAAAACCCGAGCTGGCTCTTCATGCCAGCAGTGCAAGACTGAAAAACAACCCTTCTGGATAGGAGCAAATGACCCTGAAATAAGCCAGTGCAAACTCACACAGAAAGACAGCAGCGAAGGCCACCTCTGGCACCGGGAAGATGTGATGTGGGCAGTGGCATTCGGATTTGGCCTCGGTACTTTAATAAAAGCTCGCCTGGTGCCTGGCATGGAGGAGAAGGGTGTTCACAGCACAAGGACCAGTGTGTGGGATGGCCTGTAGGCAGGGAAGAGCAGGTGGGATCAGGATGAAGCTAGACTGAAGAGAGACTTGGTGATAACATATAAAGCACTGGTGGTGTGTGTGTGTGTGTATGTGTGTGTGTGTGTGTGTGTGCGTGTGTGGACCCAGGGAGTAGGATGAAGCCAGCAGCCTAGATCTGTGAGGCACTTCCAGCACCAGGTTCAAGGGTCAGCACACTTCCTTTAGGCCAGGGGTCAGCAAAAGCAGCCCAATCCAGCGACTCATGGATTATGGTGATTTCCCCATGCTTAAGTGTTAAGAGAATATCCTGGGCAGGAGACTACTTCCTGACACATGACAATGCGACACGATTCAGATTTCAGTGCCATAAATAAAGTTTCCTGGCACAGGGCCACATGCCCTTGCTTATTTGCCATCAGTGGTGGTTGTCCCAACGCAGCAGCAGACTTGAGTAGTTGTGACAGGGACCACACGCCAGGCAGAGCCTAAAATATTTACTATCTGGCTTCCGAGGAGAAGGTTTGCTGATGCCGAGTTGGAGAACAATGATGGGGTCACACCGCAGAGGCTGTGACTGCATCGTCCAGACCTGGTGTTGACTTGGAAGCTTAGGAGGAGGAAGGAAGGAACTGTGAGCCCAGGGAGTCGCTTATCAAGGGGCTTTTCAGTCAGGACAGGCTGAGCTGTGCTGTGGTAACAGGGGAGCCCCAGGCCTCAGGGAGTTTCAAGTCCAGTTTCCCACTCGATAACGCGTCCATCAAAGGCTGGCCGGGGTTCAGCATGCAGCCTGAGAGAGAGGTCTGCAGCGGGGATGTGATGGCTGTTGTGGCTGAGAGAGAAGTAGACAGAGCCTGACAAACTGGCTCTCAAAGTTCCTGCCTGAGCACACACACACATATGTGTCCCACATCACACCACACACTACATACACATACCACACACCTCTCCACACCACACACACAACACCCCTCCACATCACACCGCACACATATACACATACTCCACACCACACAGTATACAAACACATAGCAACACACATATACCCCCCACCACATATATACTACACACCACAGCACTTGCCACACCACACACAACACTCCCTCTACATCATACCACACACATGTACACATACTCCACACCACACCGTACACATAAACCACAGAGCACACAGCACACAAACACGTAGCACATACCCCCCCCACCACACACATACTGCACACCACAGCACTCACCACACACACACCACACACCATTCCGCACCACACACATAACAACCCCTCTACATCATACCATACGCACATATACACCTACTCTACACCACACCATACACACAAACCACACAGCACACAAACACATAGCACACACACATATACCCCCCCACCACAGACATACCACACACCACAGCTGTCACCTCACCACATGCCACACACCTTTCCACACCACACACACAATACCCCTTCCACTTCACACACCACACACATATACACATACTCCATACCATACCACACCATACACACAAACCACACAGCACACAAACACATGGCACACACACATAAATCCCCCACCACACATGTACTGCATACCACAGCACTCACCACACACACCATACATGCACACAACACCCCCTCCATACCATACCACATGCACATATAAACATACTCCATACCACACAACATACACATATACACATACTCCATACCACACCATACACACAAAACACACAGTACACAACACACAAACACATAGCACACACATACACCCCCCACCACACACATACCACACACCACAGCACTCACCACACACACAACACACCTTCCATACCACACACACACCTTCCATACCACACACACAATACTCCCTCCACATCACACCACACCAGACACACAAACCACACAGCGCACAAACACATAGCACACACACATACACCCCCCCACCAAGCACATGACACACACCACAGCACTCACCACACACCACATCCCCCCCCACAGATGATATTTGCCGAGGCAGGTGTGGCTCCTCCTGGGTCCACAGGCCCGTGATGACCATTTCTTCCCAGTGATGGACACCACGACAGAATGAACAGCTGGGGACCCTGGTCACCTGCCACTTCAGAGAGAGGACGCCCTGCAGTAGCAGGGAGATGCCAGCGTCCAGCGCCAGCCTGCTTCCCCCCCGTGGTGCCTTGGTGTGTGGGGGTCACCTTTCCTGAGCCGGAAACCTGAGCGGAAAGGCGGGAAGTAAGAACAAGATGTTCAGGGCATCTGTGGGCCATCTGGGGGACAACGCGGGGAAGCGACACGCCGGGCTGCCGGGCAGTGAGGCGGAGTTGTCCCAGGCAGCGTAGGAGACCGAGGCTGCAGCTTCGCTTGTCCCCCGGTGCTTGGGGACGGTGACTCTTGCCTAAACCAGACGACGAGGTCAGCCAGGAGCTTAACTGGCGGCCGCACAGACAAGGGTCCCTGAAAGTCTCCAGCAGCGGTTGTTTCTTAGATGCCGGGGGACGCAGGGGGACGACGGAGCCCTCATTAGTTTTTTTTTTTTTGGAAATTGGGTCTTGCTGTTTTTGCCCATGGAACCGCAGGCTCTTGTTGCCCGGGGTACCACGGACTCAAGCAATCCCCAGCCTCAGCTTCCCAGGTAGCTGGGATTACAGGCACGCGCCACCACGCCCAGCTATTTTTTGGAACTAGGTCTCACTACGGGCCCCAGGCGGGACTCGAACCGCGATCCCTAGCCCCGGCCGCTTCATAGGCTGAAGCTTACAAGCACGAGCCACCGTGCCCGGCGGAGCCCTCATTAGTGACTTACCTTCCCCCACGCCAGCCACGCGGAGGTTCAGCCAAACCCCTTGACAGTACACAGAGTGTTTGTTTCCTCCTGACCTGGAGCTGGCGTTATTTAAACACACACGTCGCAGGCGCACGCACCCTGGCTCCTCCCAGCCGCCTCTGCGTCTGAGTGGGACCCCGGCGCCATTAACCCAGAGCAGGCATCGGAGTAATTTGCATTCTGGGGGAATTTGTATCTTTCCAGTAAGGTAAACAGAGGTCACCTGTTGGCAGCGCCCTGTTGCTAGAAAGATCCAAAGCTGGGGGACTGCAGGATGCGCAGGAGCCAGGCGGGCGGCTTTATAATCCTTCACAGGTTGGGGGGAAAGTGTAGGATGACCCCAAAGGGACTCTGCTCGCTTGCCAGGGAAGGCCAGGGTCTCACCTCCACCGACAGAGCGAGTTTAACGGGATTTAAGTAAAAACAAGCAATTGGAGATGCGCCTGAGAATTAGAGATGGTATGACACACTCACATCAGTCCTGGGGTTGACCTAAAGCTGGGCTCCTCCACTCCCCTTCCTCCCCCTACCCCGCCTCCTCCCTCCTTCTTTATACCCCCCCTTCCTCCTCCTCCCCTCTCTCCCTCCCTCACCCTCTGTATCCTTCCCCTCCCCTCTTCCCTCCCTTTCTCCCCTCCCCCTCCTTCCTTTGCCCTCCCTCCACCCCCCACTCCCTCCCTCCATCCTTGAGGCCCAGCTCTCCTGGCTGTGGTTCAGGATTTGCAGAAAGAGCGGTCAGTGGGGCAAAGCCCGACTCTTGCTCTCGCAGGGGGAGACAAGACATGGGCCGATGGACATGCAGGTGTGAATCCTTTAGGCCAGGTGACTGCAACAGGAGTTCAAGGAAGGAAGCTGCTGAGCGCCAAGGAGGGCAGCGGGTGGACAAGGCATCTCGCATGTCTCTGAGGAGACGGGGCTCTCCATACCCCTCCAGGCCCACCGCTGGGAAGGCCCTCAAGGGGGGGCACCGCCCTCATCTGGGGAGCTCCGCCCTTATGGGGGGTGCCACCTTCATGGGTAGGTGCCGCCCTCACTGGGGGGGGTTGCTTCATCTGGGGGTGCCGCCCTCACCCCGAGGTGCCCTGGGCAGCTGTGAAGGGGGGGCTCGGGTGGGTGGAGGCTGCCTGTCTGGAGGGCTGCGCCCCCCACCCCCCGTGCCTGCGTCCCTGTCCCCGGGGCGGACGGAGAGCGGGGAGGAGGCGGAGAGCTGGGGTCCGAGGTGCGGGGCGCAGGTCCAGGCAAGGGGCCTGGTTTCTCGAAGGCCGGCGGGAAGGGCGTGGAGTCCGGGCGCACTCGGTGAGCAGCGCTGTGGCTCATTTCGTGGGGGCCGCGGGCCTGGGCCTCAGCGGCTGAGCGGGCGGCGGTGGTGCGAGGCCGAGGCCGGGTGTGGCCGCCACGGGGGCCAGGGTGACCGCGAGCAGCTGAGGTGTGAAGCGGCTGGAACCCGCCGAGGGGCCGCACGTGGAGCAGGCGGAGTAGCAGAGCAAGTGGGTGCTGGGGTCTGCAGGGCGGCAGTGGTGGGGGGCGTGGCCGGGTCGGGGTGGGGGGGGACAGCGTGGGGCCTCTCCACAGCGGGCCGCGCCTCCCGGGATGACTTATATCCTTATGGCACTTGGCATTTTGCAAGAACGATTTTCATGTCAGCTTTATGAGCGGGGTGGCCGGGCGCTACTTGTTTCCATTTTGCCAATGAAAATAAGCAATGCTCAGATGAAGAGGGAGGAAGGGGAGGGGGGGATGGGGATGAGGAGGGTAAGGG